>JAKRZM010000376.1:492324-537292 GCA_036379175.1 Heliconius cydno galanthus
CTAGTGAGATTTGATCGACATGAGAACAATTGATTAAAAAAAAATCTTTGTCAATAGATTGTTTCATTTTATTTTGTGTCATAATTCCTGTGATTAAGACCAAGCAAGTGTAACCATTGTTGGGTAAATATCGATTTGTTTTTAATGTTTTATACCCATGTCTGTGGAGTTCCCATTAATTATTTCTTTTAATTTCTCATTAATTATTTCTTTTAATTTCTCATTAATTATTTCTTTTAATTTCTCATAAATTATTAATTATATCATATATGTAATATAGTTTAAATATCTACAACTATTCTTTATGTTTACAATTTTGTGAGTTGGTTTGGGCATTTAAAAAAATTAAACGATTTACATGACGTCATTTTTTTTCCTGGATTTGTATTTCCTAAGATCCATTCTTTCCAGATTCTCGCTGTGTCCCGCCCTCCAATGCCTCCAGAATTCGACAGAAAGTGGGCAACGGAGTGTCTTAACACTAGGTTCCCTCTGCCTACCCTGCTGTGTACAGGATACAGTGAGAAGCTAATAATAAAATATATTTTTTTCATATAGGTATATTAGCGTTGAGCTTTCCTAATATTATTTTATATAACCTATCAATAAAACTACGAGTAGATAAGGTATTCGTTGCGACACCTATTGGAATTTGATGCGGTCTCGTAGGCCGTGTGTCAAAGACGAAGTTATGTGAATTAAATATTATAAATATTTACATTTTTAGATACGGAAGTAAATATTGCTTAACTTTATAGAAATAGAGATATGTGGTTTTGTTTTTTTTTAACGTCTTTTTAACGTATCTCGAACACAGGAGGGTGGGCGAAAGGAACTTAGATTTACTTGTTAAGACTTTCTTAATTTCAAATTTTCCACCAAATACTCCGGGCATCGCGTGTTAAGTGACGGAACTAAACGCCGCGCTTTGCCTCGTTAGCAGAGCAAGGAAATAAAATTATTAAATATTACATTTCCCAAGTGGAAGTCGAACCTCTGTCGAGTTCACTGTCGCACGCTTGTGCCCCTTTGCCCCGGTTGGCAATTTTAACGATTATTTCATTATTTTCCACATAGTTAGTAAGCGTAGCGTGTTTTAATAATAATTGATATTTATATAGTATTAAAGATTCTTTTATTCAAATATTACATTAGGTACATGTAATAAAACATATAACAATATATTTTAAAATATATTATTAACCTAAATATATTTTTAATTAGAACCTGAAAACGTGCACCATTCCACATCAACAACACTAACAAACCCTAACTTCTTGTATAAAGCACCAGCGTTGGCGTTTCCTTCCACACAAAAGGCGAATACACATTTATTTTTTTCCAATAAAATATTAGAAATAAGCTTAACCATCAAACCACCGTAGCCCTTCCTTCTATGTTTCTCCATAGTGTAAAGATGGCCTAAAGCCCCCATTTCTTTAACAAATGCCCAAGCTATAAGTTCGCTTTTAAAAAATAATCCATAACCCAATTTCGCTTTGATTAACATTTCGAAGTACCACTCAGAACCAGGATAACGATGAGGCCATTTAGCATCGACTAACTTTGTATGCTCAATTGTTAGCGGTTGGAATGAAAATTCTGGAGTTAATCTGAAAAGATAATGTATTTAATGAAACTGATTTTATAATAACGGACGTCTTTACGTAATAAAACTAGTAACCCGCTTGTGGCTTCGCCCGCTTGAACTACGTATTTTGTAATACTGATATCTTTTTAAGAACAATATGTACCTATGTATAGTGAAAAGTAAATTTTTAGCCCATTTAATAAAGTATTTATAGCAATTTTGTCGAACGACATTTTTTATAATGATATATATATTTTTTATTTATAAGCCGATTAAATTAATATTGCTAAAATACAACACTGAACTGCAATAGAATCGGTTAAACTGTTTCTGGGATGAGCGTGAACAAACGCACAGACAAATCAACAAAAAAATAAAAAAAACAATATTTTTTTCTTCTATTACGTTATTAAATGCTTATATTAATATTTTTTTTTTATTATACAAAGCTGAAACCATTGATTTACCTTACATCAAAGAGAGGTGATCCTGTATCAAGTAAAAAAGTTTCTGTCACTGTTATATGGTCAATATTACAATTTTTCTCAGCGATAATTTTTTTCACACAAGCCATCACGTGTGTTGGGGCGTAAGGCACTTCTATGGTTTTAGACCAGTCGATGAGCTGTGTTTGCCTCAAAGCTTCACCAAGTTCTGCAGTATCATCCTTAGGACATTGAATTACAACTTCGTAATATGTACTCTGGGGAGAAATGATAAATTATAAGCAAATTGTATATTTATTTTTAGGAAACATTAAAATTTGAACGCCTCTTAATCTCTCCGCCTCTTGGAATCAATTCTTTTGGATCATTTTTTTTGTGTTTTTTAAAAAGTATTTTTTTCCTAAGTGTGAAATAAAGCTTATAAATTAATTTTATAAAACTTGCGCCTAAGAAAAAAATATAGCAGTGTCTTATAAACAAGTAATGTGTCTTTTAAATTAAACTCTGAAACTGGATAAATCGATAATTTAATATTCCTAAAAACTAACGTTTCGAACACTTTGCAGTACTCTATGGTAAGGAATCGACTGGTCGATATTTGTCTATGAAAATTTGAATTAATAATATTTTTGAATACGACCGTTACCCCTGGATGAGGATCGAACCCAAAACTTTTTAACCATAAGATGTTTTATTTTTATATTATATTCTGTATATACTTCTATCTAATTCTTTAAATTTATTGTGATTTGATCAAAAAAATATCCAATGACCGAAGCTAAATTCCTGTTTAAGCTGTACATTTCTTCCTTATAGAAATATTAGTACTTATTATTAAAATGTTTTATTCAAAATCACGTAAAAACATTATTATTATAGTAGTAGGTTCAGCACAGCTACCGTCATAAGCCATCTAACATAATTATATAGATATAGAAATTTATACAAATTTATCAGTGCCATATCTAATACAATCATAATTTTATCAATCAGTTGCAAAACTAACAAAAATATAACCTATATTATATTATTGTTATTTTACATATATTTTTTTCCTTGTATACATTTATTTCTTATGTACTTTACCTTAATATTAACCGCTACTATTCCATTTTTGAAGTCTCCATAAGGACAATACACTTTAAACCCGTAGTCAAGGCCGGCTCTATTTATATATTCTTCAGTCTCCAAGAGAGTCACTCCAGAGAGGCTTCTCGGCCAATCACACTTAAAAACAGACTTCATCTCCCCCCACTCTTCGATAGGAACAAACTTCAACGGCTCAGTATACATGATCACTTCAATAACAGTATATGGCAAATGAATGATTAATATGAATCGTATTTGAGCGAAGCGACCTTCCTCTCGTTGCCGAGATAGTGTTAGAACTATATTAGTCATATTTGCACACAGATCATATATTTATATGGTTACCTTTAGTATTATTGTTCTGGTAACCATAAATTATGGAAAAGACAAAAAAATGTTTGGAAAGTTTATTTTGGAAGAATGAATAATAAAAATAATATTTTTAATCAATCGTTTATTTTTTGTACCAGCAACCATCGGTCACATCCAATCCTATCAAAATTAAGTTTATCAAATAAGTTTTTAGGTTTTATATTATTTTCCAAAGTGTAACCTAGCACATTTTTTCCTTTCCTTAATTCCTTGTTTGTGACATATCGTAAGATGCATTCTGCGTAACCTTTTCTTCTCTGTTCCTCTATACAGTAGAGGTGGCTCAAATGGCCGTCGTTGTCAGTAGTTACCCATGCTAGGGGATTCCCTTCATCCTTATATAAAACAAATAACAAATGGTTCCTCGCTAATGCTTTAAAGTATTTGATTGTATTTTTTCCATGGTATGTCCATGTTTTGTCTATTATATCCAAATGTTCACTCTTAGGTTCCGCGATGTACGTGTTGGGGGAAACACTGAAAACACGTTATTTTATTTTTAAAAGAAAATATTGTTCTGATCAAATCTAACATGGCTTAGGCTATGGAGACATATTATAATTTATAAATGTAAAAAATAATGCTGAGTAATAATTACTTTAAACATTTTTATGCATATCAAGCATTAAACAAATGCAAAAAGTAAGAAACTTATATATATTTTTTGTACCACGATGACGTCGGCTGCTATAGTCCCAAGCTGTAAGATACTATACCCAATACTCACTACATATTCCCTAGCAGCGCAGAATCTCTATTCAGTAAATGCTTAAACGCCTTCTCTCCTACAACTTTAAGGCCAAGCCGAACGCTAAGACGTTCAAAGCATTCATCAACTTCAGGACTTGCTGATGCTAGCTAGAGCATTCTCAATGGTATCTATATCATTTAATGGGTGAACTCTTATGTAATCTCCTTCCTGGTGAGTGATATAAAAAAATGATATTTTTTTTTAAGGGTCCTAACTAAAATTTAATATTTCTTCTGTATATGTTAGAATAAATTTGAAGCTAAGACTTACGTCACTAGTAGCTACCATTCCATTGTTTATATTGCCATCAGGGCAATATACTTTGAAATTGAACGTTTCACGTAAATCAGGATAGGATATGTTAGTATCTAAAACACAAAATGCTACGGCGTTTTTGGGCCAATCACGTTCATATAAGTCGCGTAGCTCAGGCCATTTACTTTCATCAATTTCTATTAATGGTTCCATATTGAAAGACGCTGTAAAAAGGCAAACAGTTTTAATTTTGTATCAATTAAATTAAAACTGTGTATTAAATTTAATCAAAATATATAAAAAAAACCGTTACTTAATGACTGACAGACTTGAATAATATAGGAGGCTTATGATTTCTTAAAATTTCTTAGGAAAAAAAGAGTGTAATTTCCGATTCATAAAGCTTATTTAAACGATGTTGATAGAAAAAAAAACGAAATAGACAACTAATACTAAAACGTAAATAACGTAAAATCTACCATCCGGGAAAATAACTAAATAAAATTATTTTCTGGAATGGTAGATTTTTAGACTTACACTTTTGTGTGTAGTTTCAATATATGAGAATCTCTCATGATTTAATTATATAATTAGAAATTTATTGAATAATTTTATTATTATGTGGGCCTTGAAATGCTTATCAATTATTTTTTTACTTCATATATATTTTTGCATATACATATATATATGTATATTATTCGTTATTTATCATATTTACCACGTAAACAGAATCTGCACGTAAATATATGACAGTAGGCAATAAAGATAATAAACACATATCAAATTTGACATAGGCTTGTTAAAGATAAAATAATTACATTTCTAAATAACATACATTTTAAATACAAACTTATAATATATTATAAGCTAATTAATTTAAGTTATCAATTATTTTATTATAACTGATTCTATTCATATATATTTTTGAACGGATATCAGCAAAACTCTCCCCCCTTGTGGAATATCGATAATGAATAATAAATAATAATAACTGATAGCTAGGTTATATTTGCCTGCTCCTCAAGAACGTACAAAAACAAACAAGAATAAAAAAATATAATACTTACTGTTAATAAATATGGATTTCTATATATATTTTTAATAATATTATAAACACAGCATTTTCTGTTGTCAGAATAACACCACTGCACTTGTCAGATTGCTCTATATATAGTTAATAGTTATTGGTTAGTACTAGCGCCATCTAGTTTGCGATAACGTAATTATAATGCAGATATACCAGAGCTAGTGTTATTAGGTAACTTGTATATCATTACATTATTTATTACTTTTTTTTTTTACATTATTAACACGATTGTTAATATAAAAGAAATAACTTAATTTTATTCATGACACTCGAACCTGAAGTCGGACTGTACAACTATATATGAGGCTATTTTAATACAGCATAAATAAGTATGCAAATATATTTTATCTAACACGCATAGTATTATTATATGAAATTGGTGTTTGATACGAGAAGAACAAAAAGGCAAATATTTAGATAGCATATAGATATCCTTAAAATTAAAAAAAACTATACAAATACAAAAAAGACAAAACGCCTGCAACCATTTTATCTGCACAAATCTCTCGCATAATGCAAGTTTGACAAAGAAAAATTGGTGATGCGTCACTTCATTCTCCATTCTCCACCAACTAGAGAAACTTTATATTAAAAAAATGTCTAACGGAACCGGTTAACAAAAATATTTTAACTTTAATTACCTCCATATGGAGATCGAGCACGAACATGAGATCTTCATTGTTTACTTTTCAACAACGCTACAGTAGAGGCTTTAACTTTAAAACCGAAGCTAAAGCTGACTGTACTTATATATTTTTAAGCCTCTAAACAGTTTGATATAAATATTAGATAAGCTTCTTTTTCATTCACGTCGAAATTTCTTTACATATATTATAATTGAAACTTTAATAATAATAATTAATATATTACAAATAAATAACTAGTCCATAATAATACTACTAGATACATACATACATATTACTTGTTTCCATGCCAAAATTACTCAACCGATTATCATGAAACTTTGTACTTAGAATAATCTCTTCTTCCTTTATAATTCTTAGAAGTAGTAGAAGAAAATGTAATTTAAAAATAAATTTAAGCGAGCGCAGCCGCGATTGAGTCTAGTTATTAAATAAAAGTCATATGGTTTTTGCACATATGGTGTATAATTTTCTTAATTAATATAAAATTTTCTTAGTATAATAAATTTCATTATTAAGTACAAACAACAAGGACGGAAGGACAATTAAAAGAAAATAGTAGTAGAATATGTATTTATGATTCATTTATTATTTTCGTTATAGACAACCAGCGGTCATATCCAAATCTGTCAAATTTTAGTTTATCAAACAAGTATTTAGGTTTCATATTATGTTCATAGGTGTAGGCCAAAAGGTCTCTGCCTTTCTTCAATTCATTATTTACAACAAAACGTAGAACATGTTCAGCATAGCCTTTCTTTCTATGTTCCTCTAAGCAGTAGAGATGGGTTAAATGGCCTTCGTGGTCGGTACCCACCCACGCTAGTGGTTCCCCATCATCCGAACATAAAACAAATAATAAATGGTTCCTGGCCAATGCTTCGAAATATTTCAATGAATTCTTATTGTGGAACGTCCATGCTTTGTCTATGATTTCTAAATGCTCTTTCTTAGGTTCGGCTATATAGGTGTTGGGCGGTGGACTGTAAATAAGATGGTTTTTATATCTTGGATTTGAAATTACACATATTACTATAATAATCAGGTAAAGTTTTTATAATAAATATACAAAGTTTTTTTACAATAGAAAACCTAACACATAATAATTAATAACAGTCAGTAACAGTCAATGATTTTTTTTAATTTTACACTGAATCCCGTATTTGGCAAGGTAGACAGAGAAAGCCCAGTGTTAAAATACCCCGCTCCCCACGTTCTACCGAATTCTGGAGACATTCCGTGGTGAGTGGTGAAACTCGCCTCGACTCCAGAGTGAGGAATTGAAAATATTAATTTCCTCCAAAAATTTGATTTCCTCGAGTGGGTATAGAACCCACGCGCTATAACTTAAATGTTTATAAAATACAAACTGTAATTCTCACCACATATCTTCAACCAATGCGGATTCTCTATGCAACACATGCTTGAATGCCTTTGTTCCTTGAATTTTAAGCCCAAAACGTACGCCAAGTCGCTCAAAGCATTCATCAACTTCTGAACTTGCGAATACTACATTAATTGTTTTATTCCAATCTATTAATTTGGTAGCCGCCAGAGCTTCCTCCATCTTTTCAATACCATTTAATGGATGAACTCTTATAAAATTTGCTTTCTGTGTAAAAAAATATAGCTTATATAAATTTAATAGAGGCAAAGCTCGGTGTTGAGTTTTGCCACTCAACACGTAATGCCCCCAGATTTTGGCGGAAAGTGAGGAACTGATGTATCTAATGACATTGGAGTATTTTAACACTAGATTGCCAGGTTCTTTCTGCCTACCCTGCTATGTACAGGATACAGCGTGAAATAAAAAAAAATATGACAATTTTATAATATGTTAATAGTGTAAAGTCAGGTATTTAAAACTGTGACTTACTTCACTAGTAGCAACCATTCCATTTTGTATATTGCCATCAGGACAATACACTTTGAAATTGAACTCTTTCGATAAATCCGGATAAGATATGTTAGCATCCAGAATAGAAGAAGCGACGACGTTTTTCGGCCAATCCTGTCTGTATAAGTCGCGGAGTTCCACCCATTTACTTCTGTCGACTTCTATTAACATTTCCATATTGAAAAATGCTGCAAATGGTAAATTAGCTGCAAAAAAAAATATTGAAGTATTTCTTTAAAGTTTTTACTAATTCTAATTAATATTTACACAAAATAAACAAATATTTTATATATAACATTCATACATGGGAAATGAAGGGAGCATTGGACCCAGAACCATTTACTTAGATTATTTATATATCAATGAAAAATGCATTTCATTCCATTATTTCTTATAGTTCCGCTGGACTGTTATGGTTGTTCTTCAGCTGTTCCAGATCTTCAATTTTTAAATGTCAGTAGAACATGCTGATCACGCTCAGCTACTTTAGTTTTGGACATAAACAGGCAAACAGACAGGAAAAAAAATCAGAACCATAGATATATCTATATATATAAAACCGAAAGGTCACTCACTCATCACGAAATCTCAGAAACTACATGTGCTAGGAATCTCAAATTTTGCATAGGCGTTATTTATAAGACGTAGGTGCTCGCTAAGACGGGAATTTGCAATATTCGACTTCTAAGGGGTTGTTTTTGGGGTTAAAAGTTTCTATGAAACTTCGTTACTACAAGTTCTAGGAGTATCAAATTTTGCATGGTCGTCACTTATAGGACGTAGGTACTCATGGAGACAGAAATTAATAATAGCGTAGTTCACGCAGGCGAAGCCGCGGGCGGGTCGCTAGTAGCTTATATAGGTAATCTATTGGTATCTATTCATACCAGGTATTATTTAACTTTTCGTGCTAGTGTGTTAGTGTATATGAAGTCTTACAAGTTCAGTTTAACCTACTTTCCTGCGTGACCAGAAATTTAGATGATGACTTCAGTTATAACTGTGACGGTGAAATTATATGTAATTAAATAAAAATAAAATTAAATCAGCTTTAGGCTGTATCCTGTCACAGCCACAGTAGGGTAGGCAGAGGGAACCTCGTGTTAAGGTACTCCGTTCCCCACTTTTTGCCAAATTCTGCAGGCATTGTGTGTTGAATAATAATACTCACGCCGCGCTTAGCAACAACACTAGAGCGTAAAAAGGAAACATAAATTTAAATAAATATTTCATTTCCTCCAGTGGGAATCGAACCCACAACCATTCGCGTTTACAATCACGCTTTGTGCCACGACTGGCCCCATGTAATCAATATTGCTGTTAACCTGAGATGGCCGCCGCAATCCACTTAATATGAGTATCATTTGAAAGCAATTGATTTGTAAAATAAAATATAACATGACAAAGAAAACATTTTAAAGCTTTTTTTAAAAAGGTTTTTTAATTTTTTTCTTATTACTTCCCCGTATCTGTTTTTTCCTACATATATTTAATGTATAGACATTTTTTTTTTTATTGTAGTATAAGTAGATCTAAAATACTTTGTTTTTCTTTGGAAAATACAGTACAAAATAAGTGTTTACGAAGTTATAATGATTTATTTAAAAAAATATTGAAAATTATGTTAAAAATATTTTATTAGAAATAAAGAATATTTATACGCTTTATTGAAGATTTATACGCTTAATAATAATATTTATAGGTAATAACAGAGTTTAAAAAAAATCAGTTCTTTGATTGTCGTCTTTGATCACAAAATCACTTGGCCAAAACGAAAAAATTATAATTAACGACGACGTGTCATTTCATAAGTTATATTTAAACGAAATAAATATAAAATTCCAGGAAGGTTTTAAGGGGAACTTAAAATGCAATTATATTTATCGCCGGCATTTTGTGACAAGAAATTTAATAAAACTTATTAAAACAAAAAAGAAAAAACTTACGATTAAGGAACACGCTCGTATCACCAGCACTTGTTCAAGTTTTGTGTCTTTATAAATGTTTTGAATAAAACATATTTTTAAATTTAAATTAATTCACAATTTTCAAAGTCAAAAGAATGACAAAAGGCACTTGCTATGTTGTTCACCTTCGCTTTCGATATGTGAAGTTAGTGACTGTTAGCGCCATCTAGTTTTCGACAGAGTAAATATAATGTAGATATACCAGTATTGTATGCTTGATATCTATATATATATATATATACATATAAATAAAAATTAAAGTGTCTGTTTGCGATTTGAAAATAACTGTGATTTGTAAAATATGATTCAAAACATTTTTTTTATTTTTTATTATGATGTTTATAACGCCAATATATTATTTTTAATTATACATGTATTTCGAACATTGCTGGGTAGGTAGAGGGATGCTGGGGGCCTAGTTTTAAGACACTATTCCTTCAAGATATTTCCGTTCCCCACTTTTCCCCAAATTCAGGAGTCATTTAACATTACCTCAGGAAAAGGAAGGAAAATATTACATATTTCATTTCCTCCAGTGGCAATTGCTAGAGTACCAATGAAGATTAAATGTTTTCATCATCATCATCAATCAAGATTTTATTTTTCCTTATAGAGCATTAATTCATATCCGTTTGCAATATTTACTTTATGTTACAAAATAAATATCTCTATATTATTAGCAATTATAAACAGTGATATAGATAACGCGGGATACAGCGTGAAGCTGATTTGATTTTAAGTAAAAAAGATATTTTAAAACATAAATCTCTAACAAATAACATTAAGGAGCACGACCTCATAAATAAACGAATGTACTCGTATGCTTATAAAACTAAGTTGCCGGTACTAGAAAAGTTTATCGAAGAGTTTAAGTAAGCTGCCATAATATCTTGCGAATTTTATATTGCAATAGTTTACAACTTTACGTCTATATAACGAAGTTAAAATTATTTATAGGGTTTTATTTTTAATGTTTATAAAGTGTATTCTGTTTTACTAAATTTCTCTCTCTTTCTCTCTGTTTATAGCATATCCTGTGTAGATTAGTGTATCGCTCTAGTGAGAGACCGAATTTCTGTAGGTATATTAGAAATAAAGTAAGAACAAGCGAGCGTTAAGTTCCAGTCCTCAATTTAATTTTACAGTGTTTCCACTTTGGGCAGAAAGCGGAGAAAATAAGCACCATTTTAAAACAATTCTTTATTTAAAAATGTAAATATATATCTATATAAGGTAGAGGCATTAGTTAAAACATTTTAATTACGCGTGTATCTAATTTTTCACGTATAATATGTTAGAAGATGCAAGGGTTAGTGGGTTAACGTTGAAATTTAAGCGTGATTCCATTATTTCTGGCGACGTGCCTGTAACGGAGTAGAAGTGGGTATAGATAAAATTGAGATTTATGCTAATATAGTATACAGGGTGGTGCCAAACAAATAAACTTGCACTTGATCTTATTTTATTTATTTCTTTAATATTTATTTCTTTAATTGTAATTTATAATATTTTATAAAATATCATCTATCTATCTATCTATCAGTAAATTTCTATAAAAAATAATTATTATATTATTTAACTAAGTGAAGTACACAATTATTTATTATTGACTAATTTTAGTCTATTAGTCTAACAGACAAATAGACTAAAATTATAAAAATAATTCCTTTGAAAAATGCTTTTAATAACAATTTTTTTAACATATCTCCCAGTTACAGACACCGATTTGTAGTTCATTTCATACAAAATGAGTGCATGTGCTCGCAAATATAAGTTTGTCAACTTTTATAAGTTGTATTTTTCTTTGATCTACAATCCTGAAATTGGTACGGAAGCCTCGGTGGGTGAGTCCGATGCACTATAACTGGTTTTTTAACCGACTTCTGTAAAAGAAAGAGAAAATTGGTTGAGAAAATTTAGAAAAGAGGGAAAAGGGAGGGAGAGTTTGGTTAGGTTTTGAATATGGGATACGGTCGAAATTAAGTAAAAGTAAAAAATAGCAGAAGTCGGTTTTTTTTTGTTAAAAATCATTATTATTATCGTTATAAATCAAAAAAGCATAATAATATTAAAAAATAGTAATAATAAAGTTGAAAAGTAAATGTTTTTTACTTATATATATATATATAAGTTTTTATATTTTCAACAAAATATAGTGTGTAACTAGCCTAAAGACCTTTGAGGTTGATACATTACAGAGAGACGTGGTCCAATTAGCAGGCAGGGAGCTGAACTCACTCCGCGTAAACTGATCTTTGCATTTAAATACCATTTTACAAAATTGCCCTGTCTAAACCAAAATGACTATTATTAATATAATATAATTAATTATTTTATTTTATAAATAAAAAAATAAAAATAAATAAATAAAATAAAATACAGAAAAAAATGACAATTTACATGTATAATTGAGGCTTTAGTGGCGCAGTGGCACAAGCGTGTGTGTAACCGCGACGGTTACGGGTTCTATTCCCACTAGGGGGAAATTATAACAATTTATTTAAATTTTCATTTCTCCGTTCTGGTAACAAGGCAAAACGCAGTATTGAATTGAGAGGATGTGAGTGTCTTAACAAGTTTCCTCTACCTACAATGAAAAATAAAGCTGATGAAAAAGTTACATATATATATTTTTATTATAATATAAATATAATCTCATAAAATCATAGAAATTTATAATTAATTTCGTCAGAATATAACTGACCTTATTTTCCTGACTTCCTAGTTAGAGGTGCTTGTGAACANGTTCAATTCTTTATTTAAAAATGTAAATATATCTCAATATCCTTATATTGAGATATATTTCCATTTTTAAATTTAATTTTTACATTTTACATTTAGAGGCATTAATTAAAACGTTTTAATTACGCGTGTTTCTAATTTTTCACGTATAATATGTTAGAAGATGCAAGGGTTAGTGGGTTAACGTAGAAATTTAAGCGTGATTCCATTATTTCTGGCGACGTGCCTGTAACGGAGTAGAAGTGGGTATAGATAAAGTTGTGATTTATGCTAATATAGTATACAGGGTGGTGCCAAACAAATAAACTTGCACTTGACCTTATTTTATTTATTTCTTTAATATTTATTTCTTTAATTGTAATTTTTAATATATTATAAAATATCATCTATCTATCTATCAGTAAATTTCTATTAAAAATAATTATTATATTATTTAACTAAGTGAAGTACACAATTATTTATTATTGACTAATTTTAGTCTATTAGTCTAACAGACAAATAGACTAAAATTATAAAAATAATTCCTTTGAAAAATGCTTTTAATAACAATTTTTTTAACATATCTCCCATTTACAGACACCGATTTGTAGTTCATTTCATACAAAATGAGTGCATGTGCTCGCAAATATAAGTTTGTCAACTTTTATAACTTGTATTTTTCATTGATCTACTATCATTGAAATTGGTACGGAAGCCTCGGTGGGTGAGTCGATGCACTATAACTGGTTTTTTAACCGACTTCTGTAAAATAAAGAGATAATTGGTTGCGAAAGTTTAGAAAAGAGAGAAAAGGGGTAGGAAAGTTTGGTTAGGTTTTGATTATGGGATCCGGTTGAAGTCGGTTTTTTTGTTAACAATCATAATTGTAATCGTTTTAAGTCAAAAAGGCATAATTATATTAAAAAATAGTAATAATAAAGTTGAAAACTAAATATTTTTACTTATATAACTTTTAATTATAATTTTATATTTTCAACAATAATTTAGTGTGGAACCAGCCTAAAGACCTTTGAGGTTGATACATTACAGAGAGACGTGGTCCAATTAGCAGGCAGGGAGCTGAACTCACTCCGCGTAAACTGATCTTTGCATTTAAATACCATTTTACAAAATTGCCCTGTCTAAACCAAAATGACTATTATTAATATAATATAATTAATTATTTAATTTTTCAAATAAAAAAATAAAAATAAATAAATAAAATTAAATACAGAAAAAAATTACAATATGTACTGTACATGTATAATTGAGGCTATAGGAGCGCAGTGGCACAAGCGTGTGTGTAACCGCGACGGTTACGGGTTCTATTCCCACTAGGGGGAAATATAATTTTTATTTAAATTTTCATTTCTCCGTTCTGGTAACAAGGCAAAACGCAGTGTTGAATTGAGAGGATGTGAGTGTCTTAACAAGTTTCCTCTACCTACAATGAAAAATAAAGCTGATGAAAAAGTTACATATATATATTTTTATTATAATATAAATATAATCTCATAAAATCATAGAAATTTATAATTAATTTCGTCAGAATATAACTGACCTTATTTTCCTGACTTCCTAGTTAGAGGTGCTTGTGAACATTCAATTACTCTAGGCTTAATCTAGGATTCGTTCTCAACCCTGCTTAAGCTAACCTATTTGTATAACAAAATAACAAATAAATTATTAAACATGTTATATTTAAGATTTGCACAAGAAAGACTAAAAGCAGTGGAAAAATTGCATCGTGTGACTCTAGTCCTGATGGTAATGGGTTCGATTATCGCAGGGGGGAGATTGCCTTTACCTTTTTTAGAGGGAACTTCAGAACTTAATGTTTTACACAGACTAAAATTGATACACTCCATTCCCTATTAAGACACTTCCGATCTCCACTTTCCACTTTCCTCCAGAATTCGGAACGTGGGAAACGGAGTGAATTAACATTAGATTTCCTCTGCCTATCCTGCTGTGTGCGGGATATAGCGTGAATCTGGTTTGTATATTCTAATTTATATATAGGTATATATAAATGTATGTTCCATGCAAAGTGGACACCGCATGCAAACGATGCGAGAGCGTCGAATGCTAAGCTGGAGCATCCTCTATAATATTTGATTTTCAGATTGTAATCTTCTCGTCCCGTTCCCCTTATTGTTATTACATGGTGTTCCAGATTTTCATATTGTAGGAAGTTATCGTTAGGCCTTAATTACGTTTGTAGAATATAATGTTTTGGTCAGTTTTTTCGAAAAAACATGGATATTTAATAAAATAGTATATATATATATTTTTTTAAGACATTTTTTTTTAATATAACCAAATTTCTTGACCAGGATACTGTTTGAGTACTAAAAAAATGGAATATTATAGGTAATTACCAAAAAATATACGTAAATTTTGCATATTATAGTAAAAAAACAAAAAAATAAATATGAAATAAGGACCAAGATCCATATTGAGTACCTAACGAGTCGTTCTCGGATTCACCAGTAGAATGAAAAGATTTGATTCGACACTTTTTTACATAGCAGGTAGAGAGATATCAGTGTCTTGAGTTTCCTCTACCTGCCCTGGGTACATAAGCTAGGTTACAAGATAGGTACACTATGAAGCTAGAAAGAGAGAAAGAGAGAGAGAGAGAAATATAATATTAAAATATTCCCAATATACTCAATTCTTATAAAGTATAATCTGTGAGTTATTGTAATAGAACCGTTTGATTTTGAATTCCATGCATTATGCAGGCACTGGCAACCGTGGCAGTCAGTTCCTGCATCTGAACGTGTCTGGACTAAAGAGCGTTAGACTTAATGGGAGGATTATCCGGAATATAGCCATTTATTCTAAAGGATTTGTTAATTTACTAAGATCTATTATTATTATTTGTGATAAAATAAAACTTTATTAATCTTTAAATGCAATAAATGAGCGCGGCGTTAAATTCCGCTACTGTTGAGTCCGTCCGTAATGGCTCCAGAATTCAGCGAGAAGTGGAGAACGAAGTGTCTTAACACTAACAAGGTTCCCTCTCCTACAAGGTTCCTTCTTCTCCTACCTTGCTGTGTAAATATCGCTCGTATCTGTCAAAATTACCCACATTGACTGTATATTAGATTTTTTTTAATTAAATACTAGCGGACGCGCGCAGCTTCACTTGCGTATTTAGGAGGTGAATTCTAATAACCCATGAAACATGTATTCAATGAAATATTTTTAAGAGTCTAAATTTCAAATTTTATAAAAATCGGTGGCGATTTAAAGATTTTTCCATACAAACTTTCATCCCCTTATTTGCACCCTTAGGGGGTGAATTTTAGAAAACCATGAAACACGTGTTCAATTAAATACTTTTAAAAATCTAAATTTCAAATTTTATCAAAATCGGTGCAGATTTAATTTTTTTTCCATACAAACTTTGAACCCCTATTTCACCCCTTTANTCCGTAATGCCTCCAGAAATCAGCAGGAAGTGAGGAAGTCGTCTTAACACTAACAAGGTTCCCTCTCCTACAAGGTTCCTCTCTCCTACCTTGCTGTGTAAATATCGCTCGTATCTGTCAAATTTACTCACATTGACTGTATATTAGTTTTTTTTTTATTTTAAATATTGTGAAGTAAGATAACGTTGTAAAACAGCGTTGTAGATAAACTGGGCTCACAACGTTTGTTTTTATTTTGCCGTTTTTTTATTACAATTTTAATATATTATTTTCCTTGTTATTTAATTTCCATGTTAATTCCACTATTTAAATTACACCATTGATTCCGAAAGATATCAGAGAATTACTTACCATAGTAGCTTAGTTAAGAGAAGTTGTCAAATCTACTTGTTTAGGCCTTATGTATCCATCCATCAAACCCAACGTCCCCCAGGACGCAAGGTTTATAGGTCAGGTCATAGACGAAGGCGTTGACCTGGACTTCGTGTCTGTGAAGGATATCAGTATGCTTCTAACCAAGTTAAGTTGGAGAAATAGATCATTTGCTCCATTACACTAAGTGTGTTGGGAGTCCAAGGGAAATTGCTTTTTATTAATTCTTTTAAACCAATGTTTTTAGCATTTGAAGGTATATTAGATATTTGATTATATTAATCAGTCTGTTCCCCACTTTCTGTTGAATTTTGGAGGCTATGCGTGTTGAGTGGCAGAACTCAACGCCGCGCTTGGCCTCGACGCCAGAGCGAAGAAATGGAAATATAAACGTAAATAAATATTTCACTTCCTCGAGTGGATCGAACCCACGACCGTCGCGTTACAGTCACACCCTTGTGCCGCTGCGCCACGACGGTTTCTCCTCTTTTTCTTTGATTTTGATTATATTAATAAGTAAATTGAGGTATTATTATGGTTTAGTGGAAAAGTGTCTGCTTGTACGCGTAACGGGTTCATAATGAACTGTCAATATTTTTACATAGGTTCTGTTTGTTTGTGTATACGTGTTGTAATAACATTAACATTTTAAAGACAGTATTTAACATTTTTCGTTATTTATAAACCCATTTAAATAAATAAAACACTAGAAAAGGAAATTTGCCAAATTTATCTTAATACACTTAAAAAATATTCATATACTTCAAGAGGCGTGGAGACTACTTTTTAACATTTCGATAACAGGTTCGATTTCTACTCGTAACATAGAATACGTTACGTTTAATACATTTTTATATCTAGACCGAAAGAAATGATTAAAAAAAATATAACAAAGTCAACTTAAAGACTAGCAGCAATTTTGTTCAAGTATTTTATGAAAATTTTATAAAATTCAAGTCAACTGATTCGGTAAATCTACGGTGTGAGAATTTCCTTCGTGTAAATCTGATTTCAGAATGCTTGGATTTCTGGAAAAGAGTATAGTACCTACTGCATTTTAAAGAATCATCTCATAAAATAAAATATGTAAAATTATGTTATGTGGAATTAAATATGGTAAAGTAAATGTAAAACGGTAAACTGAGTATTTTAACATTAGGTTCCCATAGCTTACCCCGTGTTTGCGGGAAACAGCGTGAAATTATTTTATTGTCAAAATTAATATTCCAAAAGAAAATAAATAATATTAAAAATATACGTAAAACAGTCGAGAGGTTGCGTATTTAAGCTCACCCGGCGACCTTTGCGTCATGGTGGAATCTTTAATCCTGGTTGGAATGTAGGCTTATACAGGAATGAATATTAATACGAGATGACACGAGTGTTCGTATACGAGTAAATTGTATGGGAGATCATTTTTGTGTTCAACTTTATTATTATATCATTCGATGCAATATTTGTTCTGTTTTTATTAAAATTATTAGGGTTCCGCTTTTTTCTTCTGGAAGTACGTAACCCTGACTTAAAATAAAAAAGGAACCTTAATAGGATCGCTTTGTTGTTCATCTGTCCGTCTATCAAGACCATTTATTTCAAAATATATGAGCATTTTTATTAAGCTTTTACCTAATTTTGTATGAAACTCGCTTAGGAAATGAGAATTTACAATACAAATACAGAAAAAAATACGGAAAGTGAAAATTTATAGGTATTTCATAGAAAACAATTATTACTATAAAAAAGATAAATACGATAAATTTCAGTTTTACACTTCATAAATGGCATAACGGTCACATTACTAAAACGCACCTTTGACCCTCACAAGGGATGAAAACACTTACGTATGCTAGCTAGTGTTATTTACACATTACGTATAATAAACAACTGCTTAGCTGGACCTTAATTCGACTCTCCAACTATTCCAGTATTCACAAAGGCCTATAAGATGTCCAACTAGCCGTCAAGGGGTTCACTATCCACTTAAATTTTAGGCTTTGCTATTAATAAATAGTATACAATAGCAAGATTTATTCATAATTGAACAATGTTATACAGAATATTTTTAATGTAAAATTTCAGGATTAATTAAACAGACGCAATTATAATTTATTTCCCCGAGTGGGGATTGAACCCACTACCGTCATGTTACAGTCACACCTTTGTGCCCCTGCGCTACGATGGCCTAAAAGTATAAAATTTTGATAGTTCCTAATGCAGCAATAATAAGCATAATACGTAAAGTATATTTATTAGGTTTGCCTTTTCGATGTACGCTAACTTTATGGAACTTTTTTTTTTCGAACATGAGGTTAATGCCGTTAGCTCTGTTGGCTTTTACAGCGACACCGGTTGGGTAAGGAAGAGGGCTGCCTGTGAGGAAGTCGATGACTGTAAGGGCGCCCTGCGGGACTCGAACCTCGGCTGACAAGCGGACTGGAAAAAAAAAATGAAACGTCTTTTCAGAATTATTGAAGAAATATGATGGTTAAAAAGCAAAAAGGAAATGTATTTGCAGTATTTTTCAGGGGGTGGTACAATTGCATACTTGTCGTGTTTGTAAAATATAGTTTCTAATGTACTATTAAAGACCGCAAATCCTTTTAATATACACTCTTCTCTGTGATATTGTCAAAGTAATTAGTGCTCAACTGGCACGTTTCTAACACCATAATCAAATAACAGAACAGGACAAAGCTTATGTATTGATGCGTACTATTAGATACCTTACCTATCGAGGCAAAGCGTTTAATTCCGCCACTCAACACGCAATGCTTCCAGAGGTTAGCCGTGAAAGTGTCTAGACCCTCTGCCTAATCTGCTCTCTCTTTTTTATCACAAAGGCTTTAGTGATGAATATGTAATGCAAAGTAATTGTTGCAAATTGGTTAGCTACTTCTATAGAAGCTAGAATTGATATTTGTATTTATGTTAATCAGATTAATATGAGATTAATCCGTAATTCTAAATTTATTGGTGATAATGCATAATATTTATGTAACTAAATATCTAAGCTAACAGTTTACCTGTTTAGCAATAAGTTTTGCATTTTGCAAGGTTTCAAAATATTAATTAATGATTTTATTTCTACATTTTATAAGCATTTGAAGATGAATTTATTAAAAAATATATTTATTCATCAATTAAATTGATTAGTACGCTTTGAAGTGGCGTTCAGTTTCGCCACTGAACACACAATGCCTTGAACATTCTGCGGAAAGTGGAGAACGAAGGTTCTCTCTGCCTATCCTGTTTAATGCGTGATATAGAGAGAAACTAAAAAAAACTGTACATATGTGTATTGTAATGTACTCACATTTCAGTTTTTATGAAATAATGGTGTAATCTTCGGTGCACGAGTTTTACTACTTTAATAGTGATTTAATAAGTACCAAGGTACTCTATTCTTTTCTTTCCGCTAGAATTCAACTAACTGTTGAGTGTCGAAACTTAACCTGCGGAGTTAAGTTCCGCCACTCAACTATCTTACCACAAGAGGGACATGAAATTTTAAAAAATATGAAAAATATAATTTCCAGCCCATATCTTCCATTCAAATTCGTTTAAGAATATAGACTTTATGTATATTTGCTGTTGACATTTAGAACCAATTTAGAATAACTTAGCTTTTAGTAGCTTTGTTTGATAAAATATGCTATTTATTTAAAGCTGCTTATTTGTATTTCATACTAAATAAATTTATTTGTACCTAATTTTACGTAATTTCTATTACAAGAATAATTTCTTAAGTACAATAAAAAATATTTATATGGAAATATAGAGGTCATCGTAGAGCAGCAGCACAAGGGTGTGACTGTTACGCAGCGGTTGTGGGTTCTGTTCCCACTCCGAGGAGTGAAATATTTAATAATTTCATTTCCTCGCTCTGGTAACGAGGCGAAGAGCGATTTGAGTTCCACCACTCAACACGCAATGCTTACCAAATTTGTGGAAAAATGGGAACGGAAGTATCTTAGTTGGAACGCAGTGTTTTAACACCAGGTTCCCAGGTTCCCTCTTTCTTAAGTGCTATGTAAGGGATGCAATGAAAAAAACGACATAATTATTAAGACATCTCAAGAATCAAGGACACATACATAGCTTCTGTTTTACGATTACATTAATTAATCTATATATATGAGCAGTATAATATAAATTTAATATTAAACAGATTATAAGCTGAGAAGTTCGATGTAAGCGAATGAGTGTATTTGTATAACAATTCAAAGAGCACCCTTGTTAATTGTAGTAACATTTATTTAGTTAATAGTTTTGGTATTGTTTGTATTTTCATAGTTTCAGTATGTGCATCCAAATAGGATATATTGTATAAAAATAATTTCTACATTTTCATATATGTAATTAACTTTTGCCTGTATAAATTTTGAGCCATTATATGAGAATAAAATAATTATTTATTATAAAAAATACTTTTTAGGGTTCCGTACCTCAATATGCAGCTCTATGGTCCCTTGAAGTAGGTACAGCAAAAAAGTGAAACTTCTAAGTCAATGCAGTCAGATTGTGCTATATTTTTAATATTAGCATAATCAAAACCACTTCCCATACTTCCCGTGGACCTAAAATTACGAAATTTGGCACGAAGTCAGAACTTACAATTCGACTCTAACTTGACCAGTTTTTCTTTCTTTTTTATAGTGTAAGATCTCATTTCATGCCAAATTTCATAATTGTTCGTAAAGGGCTATATGTCTATTTACTATTTAAAATATCGTTAATTTAATAAATCTAGTTTCACTATCGAAATATTTTAACCTATTTTAAAGGTAAAACTTCTTACTATTTTCAATTATGAAAATATTTATATTGAAAAGATATATAAATTCATTCGGCCGATTGGTTAATATAAATATCCGGGTGAAGAGAGCCGCCAATAAAATAAACTTCTATTAATAAATACAGAAAGAAATCAAATTGGCTACAAAAAAAGCTTAACCCATATTTTAAGGAAGAACTGCTTGAGGTGCTTTCAATCAATCAAAATAGATCGTCAAATGAAAGAAAAATAAAAGACTCGATCTCGAACAACTATTTTTGGAAATTGATTTTTTTTATTTTTGAAGTTATTATATAAATTATCTTAATAAAATGTACTTTTTCTATAAAATAGACGCTAGTCGTGGTGCAGAGGAACAAGTGTGTAACTGTTAATGCGGCTAGTTGTGGGTTCGATCCCCATTCGAAGAAATAAAATATTTATTTAAATTTATATTTTCCCTTCTTCGCTCTAATGTCGAGGTAAAAAGCGGCGTAGAGTTCCGCCACTCAACACGAAATGCCTCCAGAATTCGGTAGAAAATGGGGAACGAGGAATTGAATTGAATAAAATTATGTGATTTTGACTTTGACTTTTGATCAATAAATAATAAATCATACCCTCGAGTAGGAATCGAACCCACACCCTAGTGCCCCTGAGCCACTACGGCCTCACCCAATATTAATGATCAACATTTATTTTGTATCTAAAATAAATTATACTAACATAAACGTCGACAAACGCTGTAATAAGGAACAAGTGACAATTTGCACGTTAAAAATACAACACTGGCTGGCAATTGTTTGTCGTTACGCCACAGCGTGACGGCTTCCCTGAAGCGAAGGAATACTGTCACGTCGCCATATCTCCATACATCATAAGAATTTTCTTCTATATACCTCTTATATTACTTTATGGTCTTATATCTATGGTATTTCTTTTTTTATTTTAGCTATATGCTATATCTCGTATATATAGGGTATAAAGAGAGGATCTAGTGTTAAGCCAGTCGCGGAAATCAGAATGAAAAAGTTAAAATATTAAATATTTTAATTTCCTCTAGTGGGAATCGAACCCATAGCCTGTCACATGCAGTCACCCGTTCGTGGCGGATGTATCAACAAAATATTTGTAACTTAATAATTTTTCATAATTATATTTCGATATGAGTCGACATTATTATAGTTTTATCTAATTACCAATTTATTTACAGTTTGAATACAGAAACATTACCTACGTCAGTCCATAAAAGCTCTACGTAAGTTTATCTAGCCATCCAGATTAGTAATCTATCATGTGAAGTAGATAATTTGAAGTAGAAAAACAAATACTTTTATCACGTACACGATGAATCCCGCACATACCACAGTAAGCAGAGATAACGTAGTGTTAAAACACTCCGATCCCCACTTTCCGCCGAATGAACAAACCTTTCGAGGCGTTGTGCGTTCAGTGGCAGAATTCAACGTCGTGCTTTTCTCTTGGTGGCAGAGGGAAGAAATGAAAATATAAAAAAATCGTTCCCCCGAGTGCAAATTGAATACAAAACCGTCGCGTTACAGTCACGCCCTTGTGCCGCTGTACTATGACGACCTCAAAATCATAAATAATTTAACAATCACCTATCATATATATATCTAAGACATTTCAATTATTAACAACCGTAACGTAAAACGTGAAATTTCAATATATCCCCCATAGGCGGGCTATTATCCATTAAATAAATTTTATTCGTGATAAGGCGCGGGGCGGGCGGGGGGTGCTGGGCGCCGGCGGGACGCCCTAGTCGCCGCCGACCGCTTGCCCCGCGACGTCGTGTCCTTCTTATAGAGAAGGTGCTCTATATTTACTCGCCAGTCGATTTATTTCTACACCGCTCTCCGTATTATTGACCTACTGACAGTGAATTGTGTTCTAGCCAGTGTCTCAGCTCTCCGCCCGCTAGTGATGCCCGTAAGTAGTTTGGACACTTTGTGTTTGATGTATCTTAAATCAACGATGTTACGGCCATTTTATAGAATGCCAACCTTGAAATTTTCGTTTATATGGTATTTAGTTAATGACGGATGGTTTTCAGTACAATTTTTCTGTGAGTAAAGATTTTAATTTATAAATAGATATAGATAGATAAAGTTTTTTTTTTTATAAGAAAAAAAACTGGGTGTTGCTCGCGTCCGGCCGTTGTATTCCGGGAGTTCGAAAACATGCATCTTATTTGTGTCAAGGTTTATATACGATTTTGTTTTCTATATAATAATTTAACAATACACGAACGACTCGTCGCCATAAAATATTCTACAATAGACGCGTTGATTGGACATTCTTGCCAAGCCCCAGCCAGATATCTTTCTATTCTCGAAGACGAAATCCGACTGTACTTTTTTTTATATTTTACATACTTAAATTTCTGCATACGCTTCAGAAATGAATGTGACGTTATTAATAATGTGAATGTTGTGTAATTTAGAGGAATCTTGCGTTGCTTCTTAAAAAATGAGTTTTCATAAAAATATTTTCATATAATATGTATAATGAGGATTATTATTTTCAAGGAAATGCATAATATTTCTTTATATTCTGTGTACGTTTACTGATAACAAGAAGAGAAGGTAAGAAACTGTCAATCAAATCAAACAAATCAAATAAAAACTTTATGTATGGAACTAGAAATGTCTGTATTTTGTATATACTATAAATTCTACTAGATTGGTAGAGTTAGAAAGACTTAAATTCACTAAAGCAAGTGTAAATAAATCAGTTTCACGCTGTATCCCGCACACAGCAGGAAAGACAGAGGGAACCTAGTGTTAAGACACTCCGTTCACCATTATCCGCCAAATTTTATAGGCATTACGTGTAAAATGGCGTAATTTAACGGCGCTTTGCCTAGACACCAGAGCGAAGAATTGAAAATATATCTTGTGGCCTTGTGGCTTCAGGCCAGGCGTGGCGCAGTGGCAAGCCTAGCCTCAAGTCTCCTAAGCCTCAAAAAATCAATTAAGATTCACTATAAAACTACGGAACCGGAAGTATTAATAAAAGAAATCAAAAACATTACCATAATTCAACTCACAATCGGTTCACGATAAAACGCTGCCAAATACAAAAGTCAAGTGAACACAAATCTTATCAGTTGCAATCAAACATGAAAGGTCTGAATAAACAGAGCCACATAAATCCGGCGGGTTATTGATGCGCTACGGAAATTGCCTTCCCTCGTGCCGGCCACGCTTCCTGCCATCAGCTCTCTCTACGTTCACTGCATCTCACATTCTATTCCATTTCTTATTATTTGCACATTCCACCGCCTCGTGGAAATTGCTTTAGGTTCTATACTAGTGTTATAATATGTTACCTTTTCGTTTTCGATATATTAATAAAAAGTTAAATTTTCTATGGTTTTAGCGTCCCCTAAACAAATAGGCTAACGTCATGTTAATATTGAGACTGACGACATTTCATCGATCTGTCAGTCTTAGGTTAATATTTTTAGGGCGTTTCAAATTTCCACAGAATAATGTTTACTAGAGTGACTTCTAATGTATAATTAACTATATGTATATTTTTTAATTATCTTTGTATAAAATTTCCGCGCAACCAATTTTAAATAACAGTGTGAATAATATTAATTTCTCGTATTTCTCTATATACAAGAAATTAATTTACAGATTTTCTACATTTGAGAAATAAATAGGAATAGATTTAGTACTGCTTAAATAGGTCATAATTTTGACAACTTAAAATTGACATCCTAGAACAGTAGTCAACTGTAAATAGCACTATATAAAGTAAAATATTTTACAATCTTCAATTCAGATATACACCGTGAGGTTGCAAGTGAATAGCTGATTCGATTGGAATCCACAACCCTCGCGTTACAGTCACATTTTTGTACCACTGCGCCGGAGGAAAGGATAGGATAGGATATAGAGGCCGTCCGTGCTGAACGTAGGCCTCCTTCATCAAGCGCCAACCATCCCGGTCTTGGGCTTCTCGCATCCATCCGGTGCCAGCCACCTTCTTTAAAACTTGTATTGAAAACTTGCATTTGTATTTTATTGTTTTCCTTGTAAACACTCTTAGTTAATAATATTGCATAATTATAATTTCGCGATAGTAACTAAGAAAATCGGATCGGGAGCTTAGGCGCACCCTGGGGGAGGCCTATGTCCAGCAGTGGACCCGAAAAGGCTGATTGATTGATTGATTGAACTAAGAAAATGTTTACAAAGAAAACAAGTTGAACTAGTAAAAAATAATATTAAAAAAAAATGTAAAACCAGATCAAAATGCTAGTACAGATCGACCGCTCGCAATTGCAATTGCTCTCGACTTTCCGCCTTATTGAGTATGAAGATGAAATAAAACAATATTAAGTAGCTTTTGCGTTCTCGTTGACGGGAAAAACAACAAGCCAATTCCAATTTTAATAATTTTGTCCAATTATAAAATATATATTTATTTTTATTTATATGGAAAAATATTTTTTTTTGAAGTGAATTTCTTTGTCTCATATAACTAGATTCTGTTTGCTATTATGTTGGAGTACCTACCCTCATAAACCAGGCCCTAGTGCCGCTGTGACAAAGTGTCTGATTGTAAGCGTGATGGTAGTGGATTCGATTTCGTTTCGCGGGTATGATTAGTTTTCATTTCCTTACTCTGATAACAAGACAAAGAGCGGCGTTTGGATTCTCTAGACGCAATGTCTTCAAAATTGGGTGGAAGGTAGAGAATGAGGTGTCTAAACACTATGAAACCTTTGCCTACTTTGCCCTACAGGTAAAAAAGCTTGACAGAAAAGCGTGAAACTCTTTTGTTTTCTGTAACTAAAGTTGATGTCATTACGCTTAGCTCTATAAGGAAGGTTCTTTACAAATTTAATTTCGCAAATATTACTTTCTTAAGTTTTCGTAGGTTAGTCTCCAACGAGACATTTTGCATTAAAATATTACTTTTACGAGAGGAAATGAAGAGCATGAGAATGAGAAGCATACATGCTATATGCTATACAGAGGAAACTCAGTCCGCCGTCCTTTGCCTCGACACCAGAGTGGTCGGCTCTGGCAAAAAAAAAGATGAAAATATTAAATATTTAATTTCCTCGAGTGGGGATCGAACTCACTACCTACCGTGCTTACAATCACACACTTGTGCCCTGGCCTCAAGTACGTAAGAAATAAAATCTCATAATACTGTAAGGAACGTTACGTTGCTATAAATATGTTTTCCCAACAATGAAAACATCTTGGCCAACTTCTAGTACATGCGTCACTAATTAGGTGTTGATTTTATATTCTTTTCTTTTTACCTTCTGTTATTCACTTATTGCACTAAATACTAGAATAACATAATTTTATACTTGCAAAATATTAATCAATTTTGTTTTTTCGTCGAATTCTGGAGGCATTGCGTCTTCAGTGGCGGAACTCTACGTCAACGCGACGTAGAGTTGCCTCTACACTAGAGCGAAGAAATTATAATTTTAAATATTTAATTACCTCGAGTGAGAATCAAATCCACAACCAGTCGCATTTACGGTCTGACATACTTGTATAAACAAAGTAAAGGTATTTCATAATAAATACTTACTATATAAAAATATTTAATACAGNTTGGGCGGAAAGTGGAGAAGGGAGTGTCTTAACTCTAAGAAACCTCTACTTTGCCCTACAGGTAAGAAAGCTTGACAGAAAAGCGTGAAACTCTTTTGTTTTCTGTAACTAAAGTTGATGTCATTACGCTTAGCTCTATAAGGCAGGTTCTTTATAAATTGAATTTCGTAAATATTACTTTCTTAAGTTTTCATAGGATAGTCTTCAATGTGGTATTTGCATTAAAATATTACTATTCCGGGACGAAATGACAAATATCTACAAAATAGCATATATGCTATATGTTATACAGAGAAAAATCAGTGTTGAGACACTCGGTTACCCATTTTCCGCTGAATTCTGATGGCATTGCGTGATGAGGCGGAATTCAACGCCGTCCTTTGCCTCGACACCAGAGCGAAGACCTCAGGCGCGGGGTGATAAAAATATTAAATATTTAATTTCCTCGAGTGGGGATCGAACCCACTACCTACCGTGCTTACAGTCACACACTTGTGCCCCTGGCCTCAAGTACGTAAGAAATAAAATCTTATAATACTGTAAGGAACGTTACGTTGCTATAAATATGTTTTCCCAACAATGAAAACATCTTGGCCAACTTCTAGTACATGCGTCACTAATTAGGTGTTGATTTTATATTCTTTTTACCTTCTGTTATTCACTTATTGCACTAAATACTAGAATGACGTAATTTTATACTTGCAAAATATTAATAAATTTTGTTTTTTCGTCGAATTCTGGAGGCATTGCGTCTTCAGTGGCGGAACTCTACGTCAACGCGACGTAGAGTTGCCTCTACACTAGAGCGAAGAAATTATAATTTTAAATATTTAATTACCTCGAGTGAGAATCAAATCCACAACCAGTCGCATTTACGGTCTGACATACTTGTATAAACAAAGTAAAGGTATTTCATAATAAATACTTACTATATAAAAATATTTAATACAGAAATTAGAAGCTATGAAAAAGAATCACCAAAAAATCCATTTTATTTTACTATTTACTGGCAATTTGTACGTATTGAAATATTAACATTTAAACCGATATATTGGTAAAAAGTTGCAGCTATAAAACAAGTAATTTTTAAATGAAATATATTTTTTTTTATATAAATCTGTATAGCGTAATTTCCTGTGTAACAATCTGTTCTCTTTAGAATAGTGATGTCACCTACCCCATATAAAATTTAAAGATGATTCTATCGATTATAAATCGATTGGTAATCGATATATAGGTACGTAATTATTCTTATTAATTGAATTATCGATTATATATATATGTTGCATAAAATTTTAATTGATACCATTAAAATTGTTTCTTCGAAGTTGTATAAAAATAGCTATTTTAGCGTTTGTCTGGGTCAGGGCTTTTACCTTTAGCTTTTGTCAGACTGCCAGATTTAATTGTACATAATCATCCTATATCTGATTAAGATGCCAGTCATTTTTAGAATCAATATTATACTTCAAGTATAGAAAAAAAAACTATTCATATACTTTTTTCGCTTCATGGTAGGCAGAGGGAACCTGTTAACCTAGTGCTAAGACACTCCGTTCCCCATTAGACGCTTCCGCCTTCCATTTATCCCTTCCTTCAAAACCTTCACATCTTCACCTTCTTCCGTCACGTCCTTGAAAACTGTAGTCGCTTTACATTTTAGGTACACTATGCCAATACTCCAAGGAGATAATAAATGAGGATAGCTAATGAAACATTCATCTTAAAGATACTAATAGAAAAATAGTACTTTGTGAGTACTTTTCTTAACTAAAAGTGAAATCTTGCAGTACGAATAAAGGCAAAAATCTGAAATGTGGATATTTATATTTATATTCCAGTAAAAAATATGTGCGATGCCGACTCGCACTTGATCGATTTTTCTTATATATACAAAAGTTTTCCCACTCTTCCAACAATATCTATTTATATTATAAATACATTATATATGCCTTTATATTTATTTATTTTTCATTTATATTTATATTATATGTCAATTTATACGAATTTAATACATATTTCTTTTGTTTACATTTTTAAAGCGAATAAGTCCTAATAAAGTAAGGCAAAAGTACGTATAACAATAGCTCAAACTCATGCTTAATGGTCTATAAAGTTTTTGTTGGAATTTGATCAAAACGTAAGCCATATTTTACAGGCACTTCTCTTACAATAGTTTTAAAATTTATAAAATAAATTCGGTGAAATAAATTATTTTTATTTCCCCGCTCTGATAAGATAAAACACGGCGTTAAGTTCCGCAATTCAATAAGAAATTTGGGCACGGAGTGTCTAGACACAATTACTAGAAGGCGAAGATGCCTTATACGCTATACATATGTCGAATACATAACAAGTTTTAATACATAAGAAGTTTTAATGAAGGAAGTTAGTATTAAGGTTCATTTCATGAAATTTCATTTAATTAAGTGTTTCAATTTCACAATTTTCACAATAGTTGACATTAAAGGAATGTTCAACGTAAAAACGATAATATAACAAACTGGCGCCGTTTCTTTGCTCTTATTGATTTTCCTCTTAATGTTATAGAAAGGTCAGTGTTCCTAATATGACAGGTCACTGGAGATCCTTCTGGCGATAATAATTTTTATAGAAAGTTACAAGACAAAAGTTAGTTTTGTGTCTAAATTAGCTTCACGCTGTATCCCGCAAAGCAGGGTAGGCAGAGGGAACCTAGTATTTAGACACTTCGTTTCCCATTTTCTGCCGAATTTTAGATTTTTTGATTTAAATATCTAATTTTTTTAATGTAATAGACAGTGTTGTGTGTTACATAGTTTAATTTTAGTAGTTTTGTATTGATTTAAGATAGTTTATGCAGGCCTGATAACAAAAATATTTCAAAGATAAATTCTCAAATGAGAACCCATATCCATCGCCTATGCCATTATTAATTCACACCACCCACAATGGGGTAGGCAAAGGGAACCTAGTGTTAAAGCACTCCGTTCTCCACTTTCCGCCGAATTCTAGAGGCATTGCATGTTGAGTGGCGGAACGCCGCACTTTGCCTCGTCAACAGAGGGAAGAAATTAAAATATAAATTTAAATAGATATTTCATATTCTCGAGTCCCACTCGAGAATATGAAATCGAACCCACAATCAGTGGTCTTTTTGTGTCCTGTATCACCACTGATCTCAACCTGATATTATGCTAGTCTGTAGTATTAATTACTTTCTATCTGTGCTAGAAGTTCTTAAACACTTTTAAAGTGACTTAAGTCGTTTCAAAGGACAATATATATAAATGAAATAGTTGAAAGCTTCTTTTAGAACGTTAATTTCACTTCCTTATATATTTCTTTAGACAAAAGTAGACATTTTATAATAAGAAGTTGATATTTTTATATATGAAACCTAGTGCTAAAACACTCCCTTCCTCACTTTCTCTACTTAATGTACTTCCTACCAATTTTATGTAAACCCACCGTCGTCTAAGTGAAAAGTTAAAAAAAACCTACTCAAAGCCGGGCTTCTTGTCTTAGGTACTTACAGCGAAGAAATGAAAATAATAATAAATAATTTAATCCATACCCTCGAATAGAGATTGAACCTATAACCGTCGCGTTACATTCACACCCTCGAGCCGCTACGGCCTCATTCATAGTAAATTTATATTTAATAAATGTATGCTTGGCCACAACTCACAAGTCCCAGTACAGGTATCGCAATAAGCTTTTTACCTTTCACGACGGGTGCCCGGTGAATGTATGGAATGCTAAGATATTTCTTTTCTCTTTGATATTAGATATTTTATAGTCTTTTCTTTTGTAATAAGTGTGGCGTTAGGTTCCACCAGGTACCCTAAAGTTTCTAAGTGGGTGAAAATTTCATTGCTATGGCAACGAGTCAAACCACGGCGTTGAGTTTTGCCACTCAACACGTAACGTCTCAACACAGAATTCGGTGGAAAGTGGGAAACGGAAGTGTTCTAATATTAGGTTCCCTCTCTCTTCCCTCCTATGTATGGGATATAGGATAAAACAAAAAAAAGAGTTTTTTAATTTAATTTTGCGTGTATCCTGTCTTAATATTAGAGTACTCGGCTAAGGGAGTCAAAACTTAAGCTGAAATTATTTTTTTTTTGTTTTTTTTCCAGTTCGTGTTGGTACACTATGAATCTAACAAAATCAATAGCATTTCAAAGAACTTTCATTCATTTCGCAGAACTTTAAGTGAATTCTGATTGGGGTTTCTACGTTTATAATTAGAGTGAAAGTTTGTTTTAATGAGTTCATTGCTTATTTTACACTACGTATTTAACTTTGTATGTCTGTTGGTTTCTAAATTTCATTAAAAAAATCTGTTCCACGCTGTATCCCGCACACAGCAGGGGCAGAGGGTTACCTAGTAAAGGCACTCCGTTCCCCACTTACCGCCGAATTCTGGAGGCTCGCTGCACTTTGCCTCGACACCAGAGCGAAGAAATGGAAATATAAACGTAAATAAATATTTCACTTCCTCGAGGGGGGAAGTGAAATATTTATTATATATTAAAATAAAATTGTAATATATTAATTAAAAATTAAATGAAGTATTATTTAAAATTAAATGAAGTATTATTTAAAGTGAAATTTCATTATCTCATGTATCGTTACACCGACGTGATTGTATTTACGACGCGGGCCTTACTCTACTGTAAATAAATCAAATTACAAATTACTTTACTTGGAGGTGTGTACGAGTATATTGCAAAATAATTGTCTTCTAACATTATTTAGCAGTAGCGTCATATATAATTATAATAATAAATTTAATTGTATATTAGATATAAATATTATGGAAAGTTTTGTTAAAATAATAATAATTTTTTTTTCAATAGCTCTAGTAGGAGACACTCCGCTCGCCACTTTCCGCCGAAGTTAATCAATGCGTACCTATGCTTTGCCTCTACACCAGAGCGAAAAAATGAAAATATTAAATATTTCTCGAGTAGGAATCGAACTCATAACCTATTGTGTTTACAGTTACACGCTGGTGCTCCTGCACCACGAGTGACCTCAGAAAAATATATATAGACTTAAAATATGGTAAATTACTCATAATCTGGATAAATAAATTGCAATTCTGGCTTACGTCTTCCAGGATACAATGTGTAAAAATTACAAGAGATTTACGCAAAAATATTGATAAATTATAATGTAATGGTAAAAGATTCTTTATAGCTTCCTCTCTCCGCGGCCCACCGTAAACACTACTAATTATAATGAAAAACAAAAAGTCTTAAAAATATATTATTTGTATATATTTTGCGGAAAAAGCCAAAATATAGTTCATTGACAACTTTACACGGGATTCGATCTTGTGACCTCTGGCAATATGCCTACATACGAGTATTAAATTTTCCATTTTTTTTCTTTAATAATTAAATATATTAGCTTTTATTTTGTTAACCAATATTTCCATGTAAGTGGCTTATGTATTTAATGGAATTAAAATATCTTTAACCATATTAGCTCAGTATTGACTTACGACATAAAAAAAAGTAAAAAAGATACAGTTTTTCTATTTCAGAGAGGGACCCTAAAAATTTAACATCGTATTATTATAATTAAAAACTTCAATTATGTTTTTCATTTATAATTATATTTATTGATTTACTACCATTATTTTATATTGTCTCTACCAACCAGCAAGTTTAATTATTATAAAAATATAGTGACATACGAGGGTAGTTCGCTCGTATACAATTTTATCGGGAAATTTCATTTCGAACAGTTCAAACACGACTCTGTTTGCGGAAGCTTCCAAATTAATACCCAACTAATGAGTAGTTTGTTGTATAATAGCTTATGGTTACAGTTTTTTTTCATTTTTTCCTCTTTTTTTATAGTATTGATTTGATTTTTTATTTTATAACGTAAATAATGGAAATGTAATGTTAAGACACTCCGCTCCATACTATATGCCAAATATTACATAGGTTTTAATCCAGATTCCAGATTTTTTAGGCTAAAATTGGTAGAAAATTGTAAAACCATTTCGATAGATTTCGCTTTGACATCTGGCTCTATAATTATATACTACTGTACTTTGAACGGAGAAAATATAAAAAAGAGGGTTTTGAATATAGAAAAACTTTAATGCATATTATATTTGTGAGATATTTTCATTCATTTACTCTAGTGTAGAGGCAAAGCGGTTTTACAGTTCCATCACTCAACACACAATGCCTACAGAATTCGGCGAATAGTGAGTATAATCTTAACATCAGGTTCCCTCCTACCTTCCCACATCCAGAACACGACGTGAAACCGAAAGAAAACCGACCATAATATCCATAAACACAAAATTCCTTCATTATTTACATGAGCAAACTGCCAACCAGCCAGAGTCACGCATCGACAAATGCTAATATCACGTTTGGCTGGCAGCGCGCGGACTCTCGTAAAAGCAAGTTGTTAGTGGACATCACAATCGATATTAGTCAACTATATTATTGTCTGGATTTAGACGTTTTTAATTGGAAATTTAAAATAGTGAAGTTAATTGTTTTGTTTTCTTTTTTTAAATGAGAGGGGTTTTAGGCGATCATGGCGCAGAAGCGTGTGACTGTCAACGTGATGGTAGTCGGTTCAATCTCCACGCGTTAGAAGGTATAACCAAGGCACATAGTGGTGTAAAGTTCGGCTACCCGCAAGACCTCAAAAATATGGCGGAAACTGGGAAACAGAGTGTCCTAACACTAGGTATTATAATAAACTAGTAAAAGCAAAACAGCAGCTATGACCATTAAAAAAGTTCTCTAAAATATTTTTGGAAAACAACATATATTCCTTTTAAGAGATGGATAAATTAAAATTTAGTAGCGTTGGCTATGTTCCATGTCACATAACTGTTACAAACCCTGAATATCTGTTGTTTTAAGGCGCTACAATTTAATTTTTCCAGTTTCTCGTTATTTCCCAAATATACCTAACAGATTAGGTAATAAAGACAGGCAGGAAAGGAAACGTAGTGTTGTGACACTGCGTTTTCCACATTCTCTCCAATTATGGAAAAATTGCATGTTGAATAGCAGAGCGCAATGCCGCACTTTGTCAAATCTAAATTGGAGAATGAAAATCATCACTCCTGGGAGGGGATTCGACCCATCAGTCGTGGTGCAGTGGCACAAAGTGTGAATATAAGCGCGACAGGTTGTGGGTTCGATTCAGTTCCACTTGAGACAATGAAACATTAAATATTTTAATTTCTTCGCTATAGTGTCAAGGAAAAGCCCTGAGTTCCTAAGCCGTGTTGAGCTCCATTTTTCGCCGAATTCTTTATAGAATGAAATGTAATGAATGAAATGTAATGAATGAAATGTAATGAATGAAATGTAATGAATGAAATGAAATGAAATGAAAATTTATTGTCAAAAATATATGAATACAGTAACCAGAACCATGGAGTTGAATTCTTTATAAATGGAGAACTGAGTGTCTTAACACTAGGTGCTCTTTCCCTATGAAATGAAAATTATGAAACTAAAAAAAGGTTTTATTAACATCAAAAAACAACAAAGAAAATTATCACAACTCTCCCTCTCACTTCCTACCCTTAATAACAAATGTTTGCCTCGATAGATTTCTATATAGTTCTATTCTATTATCTTTATTCTATATAAATATTTACAAAGTAGATGAGAAGTTACTCAATTTGTAATCAGCTAAAGCTTGTACTGACGTACAAGACGCCGCAACCCCAATAAATCTTTTGAGCCCATCTATGATCCCATCCCAGATGGTGCTTGTGGTAGGTGTGGTGGTGAATAATGTTAGTAATGCTAAACTATTGAAAAAAAATATATAAATATTTTCTTAGATAGGGTTACACAAATGGCCATACAATATTGTGTAATTTTCGATATTGTTTAGCTTCACCTGTATCCCGCATACAGTAAGTTAGACAGCGGGAACCTATTGTTATAACACTCCGTATCTCATTTTCCACCGAATTCTGGAACTATTCAGTGGTGGGTGTTTAAATAATTAATTTCATCTAATGGGAATCGAACCGCTTGTGACCTTACGCCACGAATGGCCTCAAATTATTCTTTGCAAGCCGTATAAGATTAATTCCGCAAATTAGAATACAAAGTGCAATAAAAGAATGAAATGAAGAAACTTTTTACTTTTATTGTTACTGGAAACATGTTTAACAACAATTAAATTGAGAAAAACGATATTCCCTAGGTAAATTGTAATGGTTTCCGTTGTCGAGGCAAAGTGTCAACACTCAAGGAGTGTCATAACACCAAGATCACTATGTCTATCCTGCTAAATTCGAAATACAGCGTGAAGCTGAAAAAATTACAGAAACTTGTAGTTTTTTTTTGCCTTTTTTTGTACTAGATTGCTAAAATAAAATTGATTAGACTCGCTTTGCGAAGTTTTTTTTGTACATCCATTACGACACGGATTACTGACGAGAAAATAAATAATTGATTCTATCAAATAAATAATAAATTTTACATATAACACAGGTATTTAAAAAGATAAATGGAAATAGTAAATTTGACATTTAATTTAGAAAAACATTTTTCTATTATTTATTTACAATTTTTTTAATACAATTACAATAATAATATGAAATTTTCTTTGATGTGGAAACGTAAACGAGATGTTGAGGTTTCAACTTTTCATGAAAAGTGGAGAACCTTGTTGTTATAAACACATGTCTGGGAAGACGCAACTGAAATATATCTTCAGGAGTAGTTCTTGACTTCCATTTTGTTTAACCTAAATAAATGTATTTTTATTTAGTATAGAGTATTTTTGTGTGAGAAAGTTGGCCCCGAATGTGTACTACATGAGTACCACAACCAGCAGCATATAGGAGGGTAGCCAAAGGGAACCTAGTGTTAAGACACTCCGTTCCCAACTTTCCACCGAATTTTTCAAGGCACCACGTGTCGAGTGGCTTTGCTCCGACATCCGAGCAAAGAAATGAATATATTAAATATTTAATTTCTTCGAGTTGGACTCGAATCTGCAACACTTTGTGCCCCGGCCACGACTGGCTTCATATATACTTTGTTCATAATATGCTATCTCGTTATCCTTTGGGAGCAACTTAATGTTTCGAGGAGTAAGGTCGCCCCACAGCTAGTTTTATAGGGTATATTATAAGTACTTATGTATGGCCATAAACTTAAAGTCTCGAAATCCTAGCATTTAAAAGATAATATAATAAGTACATTTGCCTTACTTTTTCCTTCGTAGCTAATAATAATCGTCTTTTAAATAACAATATGATATTGAGGCCAGTCGTAGAGTAGGGTGGGTTCGATTCCCATTTGGGGAAATTAAATATTTCATTCATCTAGTGTCGAGACAAAGTGCGTCGTTGAATTCCGCCATTCAACAATGGGGAACGCAGTGTCTCAACACTGAGTTGCCTTTGCCTAGCGTAGAATACAATATTGAACACACTTTTAAATACAACATACTACTATTATTTAAGCAAATGTGAAACTTTAAACATTATTTTATTTAAAACATCAATTTTAAGACGTATAAGCGAAATCGTACCAATATTTCATCCATTTTCATATAATATGTACCTATAAGAATACGAAAATAAAAAAATCGAGGCCTGGGAAAAGCGTTCGACCGCATCTCATTATGCGGACAACTGTCGCTTTGTGGGATTTAGATAGGATCGGACAAATTTTAAGTATAATGACTGCAGTGAGTACCTACATATAGCAGGGAGGGCAGGAGCTTAGTGTTGAAACACTCCGCTCTCGACTTTCCGCCGAATTCTGGTAGCATTACGTGTGAGTGTTGTGTTGTGTTCTTAATGCCGGGCTTTGTCTCGATATCAGTGCAAAGAAAATTTCCTCGAGTGAGAATCGAACCCACAATTTCGTAAAGTCACGCTTACAGAAATTTTAGGTCAGTTAAAGTTAATTGACGTGTGTGAGTACGCCTGTACAGCTGTAACTCACGTAATCCAATTGGACCACAGATATCAAAGCTCGCAAGTTCAATGCAGTTTTGCTATTTTCCTTTCGCTCTTTCAAAGGTAAAACTTAAAGTCGTTTATTTAGAACCAACAAGCGTAGAATTAAAAAGTTAAAATTAAATTAAATCAGCTTCACGCTGAATCCCGCACACACCAGGGTTCTCCACTTTCCACCGAATACATGAATCAGTGCGAGTTGAGTAGTCGACCTCAGCAACCCGCGCCTTGTCTTGGACACCAGGGCGAAGAAATAAAAATATGGATTTAATAAATAAATAATATGTACTTTCCTTAACTTGGGATCGAACCCACTATCAGTTACGCTAAAGTCACAAACTCGTGCCCCTCGAGCTTAGAAGCTTTTAAGTGTTCTTTTTTGATGTCCAAATTTTTATGTAGGTGCAATATCAAATGAGGTCGTTAGAGTTAAGTGTCTATGTCCGTAACAAGAATGGAGATAATGATTTGACTCTTACATAAATTTTATGTTTTCGTTTCAAAATATGAAATTAATATTATTACAAAAGTCATAATAATATTAGAAATTATTATTGTTTCGTATATTTTGGACAAAAGCGCGGCGTTGACATCCGTCACTTAAAAGCCACGAAAATTCGGTGGAAATGGGGAACGGAGTGTTTTAACACTAGGTTCTCTGCCTACACTGGTATATACGGGGTACTGTGAGAAGCTGAATATTTTGACGTTTGTTGAGAATATTTTCGATTAATTAGGTTTAAAGTTTGACTGCATACAGGTGTACCATGAGTATACAAACTCGTGTTGGTTCCAATAAGATACTACGCGGTATACAATTAGTTCCTTGTCTTTACTCGCAATGTATCGACTACAAAAGTGTAAAACGGAGTGTTTTGACACTAGGCTCTCTTTGTCTACCTGCAAAAGGGTAAAACTAAAAAAAAACAATTATCTAGAGCATCTGATGTAGAAATGTAGCTGTAGAAAGAAATTAGGACTTTAGGTAAAGTTGCTTAGGTTATTAATATTTTTATCAGTGTACAAAAACTAAAATAGTAAAATTCCGAAACAAAAATGTAAAAAAGACTTGATTTATAGTCAAAATAACTAAAACTAAATGGATTCATCTATCAGGCAAAAAACATATTTATTACTATTTCCGGAAAAATATACCATAGAATAAAGTTATGAGGCCGTTGTGGCGTAATTGCACAAATTGGGTAAACGAGTGTTTTAACACTACCTATCCCGTTATAGGATATATAATATACAACGTTAAACTAGAAATAAATAGAAAAAAAGGGTTAACTAAAAATATTATTGTGGTCTCGTGCACTTGATTGAAATGTTAATTGAAGTAAAACTACTCTTCGTTTTCTACAAAGTGTTATAAAAGGCAAGCGACGTTATTCCATTCATATTTTACAAAAGGGCAAGTTGACAATAATAAAAATGAACACCAGAAAGAACTACGAAGAATATACTATTATTTTAAGTAACTGCTCCATTAATATTGAAATTATGTAGATTTTTATTTGTTTTATACGTAAAAATTAACTTAATTGAATAATACTTTTTAGAAAACATAAAAATTAGAGCTTAGACTTGAACTCCTTGAAAAGTTTTCAAGACGTTTCCAATCCCGCTATGTAATTTTTTTATATAATATGTTTTCCAAAAAGTATTTTTCTTTCCTAAGTGTGGAATAACACTTTAAAAAATGAAGAAAATAATAATTTAATTGAATTAAAGAATGATCTTCGTTTACATTGTCCGATGAAACTAATCATATATACATACAAAAGAAGTTTTAAGTACTCAAATGATACATTTAGAAGCCATAGTAAAAGAATTAATTTAAAACTATTATAAATGACGTCAGTAATAGCCTACTAATACGCTATTAAGCAGTCTATCTAAACCCAATGATATAATGGCAGAAAATAATAGAATTATGTAATGTCATAGCGGGTACTTTTTATTATTCTCAGTGTATCTATAGCTAGAGGAAGGAAGAAATAGAGAAAAGAGAGCCAAAGGAGTCGTTTATTTTTGCTTTACTACGTTTATTATGGGAAATACCTGAAAATTATGTAATGAATCGGTCATAATTAAATATTATTAATTAATTAGTAGCTGTGTTATAGTCACTGTTATGAGTATTCATTATTAAAATAGCAGTTTGTCGCCCGCAGCACGGTAACTGTAAGACCAGGAACGACCAGGTTAGGCGTTCGATTCCCACTTAAAGGAATGAATTATTTTCATATTCTCGCTCTGGTAACAAGAAAACTGAGTGTCCCCACCTTAGGTTCCCTTTGCCTACTTGTTAAGTTAAAAAAATATGTCACATACATATTTTGTCCACCACAGATCCCACCAAAATCAATCCTTAATTAAATTCCAATTCCCCTACAAACGAGACATTTAATATTAAACATATTGAACGTATTAAAACGTCGTGCTGTGGACGCACCGAATGCATCAGTCATGAATGGTTTGCGGCATGGCGTCCGCCGTTATTTATAGAAATTGGATGTCCAATCCAAATGGACCACTTGAATATGCTCGATGGCTTTATATCGTCGAATTTACTACTATGTACTATGTAGTCTACTAGTCTACTAGTCCTAGCGTAGGGCTAAACGCGAAAGGTTGTGAGTTCAATTCCCAGTTGAGGAAATAAAGTATTTAATTTTTTAATTTTTTCGCTCTGGTATGGAAGGAAAGCGCGCGTTGAATACCGTTACTCAACACGCAATTCCTCCAGAATTTGGCGAAGTATAAAAATTTTAAAAATGAAGCTATTTATATAGAAAAAGCAATAGCTAATCTATATAAATGAACTTAAGGTACTAAATTTCAATAATTTCAATAGAGTTTATAAAAAAAAACAACTAACAGTATTAATAACGCATTACAGAAGATTTAATCGTATTTCCATTAGTGCGCTGTTATTCTACGCTGCAATGTAAAACCGATAAATAATGTTTGCTATCGGACTCAATGTTTACGATATTTATATATATATTTTTTTTTATATATATGTTTATTCTATGTTTTTATTCTCTATGTATTTTTTTATTCTTTATTTCAGTCTTTATCCAATTCCATATCCTGGGGATGAGTATGAAGTAGCGTTAGCCTAAAATTTAAATATGAATTATGAAATTATTAGTAAATTATAAAAAAATATATATAATTATATATCTTTTATTATATTTATATTCTATCTTTTCTTCAAGACAAAGTCTGGCAACGCTGGTATGAACAAATATCAAAATATTTTATCAATGTATACATTCCTCTTGATTTGAAATAGCAGACATATAGATAAGATATTTGAAATGCATCAAACATCCTCTACTTACTAATCTAAATGGAAATATTATGTATCGGAACCTAGAAGTGAACTAAATTCTAGTAGAAGTGACCTCTGTAAGTTAATATATGTATACGCTGTCGTTACAGATTTAGTTAAGTTTAAAAAATTTTTAGGAACATTAGTTCAATTGACTTGTTTTTACAAAATATTTATAAGTATGTCGCTATGGCATATGTTATTTCCTAGTTTAATTAAACAAAAAGCGACGTTTTGTCTAAAAAAATTGTACAAAAGGAGAAAATTACTTGTCAATACTTACTTTGCTTAGTAAGATCTATGATTTTCGCGTTTTTAAACATTTTAAATCGTCTTTAACCCGACGTTTCGTACATTTTGATACACGAACTACCTGATCTGTAGTCATACGTGGTGGTAGACTGAGGCTACCTCAGCTATTTCACATAATTATTATTTCAAACTACCCCCAACTTTTTACTTTTTTTTATGCCTTTCCTCAAGGCATATAAATGCTTAAATTAAAATGACATTGAACCTATATTATCTTGTTTTCATATTTACTTTATGTAAAATATGAAGTCATACTATTAGTGTGACAGCGAGGAACAGAAATACCACCTCGTTATGGCTACCACAGGCGTAAAAGTAACAAGAGACAGTTTGTTTATTGTATAATTCAAGTAAAGATAGTAAAATTTGGTGTTTAAAAGTTTTATGAGTCGTTATTTCAATCTGGAAGTAATGAAATTAAAAATATATAATAATTTCACGTTCATTGCTAATAATAAAGTAATATAATTTTTATTGACTGATAGATTTTACGTAGGTTTTAGGTGCATGTTGCACATATGACGTGAATTTGGGTACCTTATTTTATAAAACAAGCCTATTGCTTTTTTTTGATTATGGCCTGGCCTGGATTGGCGGCTGCAGCGTATAACTGAGAGTAGAGAACGGAAATACCTTAATGAGAACGGAGTGTCCTAACACTAGGTTCCCTCTGCCTATCCTGGAATGTTCGGGATGCAGTGAAGCTAAAAAAACCTTTTTTTAAAGATATTTCATCAATGTTATTGTTTCCGTATTGACGTGCTATACAGCTTAAGCCTAGTAGTTAGTGGAATAGAAGCAAATAGTCATCCTCTTTAATCTGTTTGCAAGTAAGATCTATACTGACGCAACTAAGCTTTAAAAGCTCTACCTCTATATATGTTTTGTATGAAGTTGAAGATATAAAAGAATATTTTAAAATAATTTTACGAAGAAAAATGCATATAAATACATTGTACGTGTGAATAATTTAATGATTCTTAGAAAATGTTTGCGTATAATATAAAAAAAAATACTAGTATTCTTTAAATACATAGTAAAATTTTATACGTCTGGGAATCTATATATTTTTTTCTTGCTGCGGTAACAAGGTAAAGCCCGGTGAAAAGTGGGAAACGAAACTACCTTAATCGGAACAGTGTCTCCGGACTAGGTTCCCAGGTTCTCTGCCTACCATGCATATCCTGGAAACAGCGTAATGCTATAAAAATAACTTAATATTTGAAATATATTAACCACTTAGATTGTCAGAGGTTTTCCTTTGTCAAAATTCAGCAAGTAAGCATTTACATGACTTCACTGTCAAGAGTCATACAAATATTAATATATTCCAGTCCCTATATTATATTAACTAATATCCTCATATATATGAAAACAGCTTTCATCTCAAGGTGACGAGTAAAGTGTAGCTCGCGCCGTACATAATTTGGTATTGCATTTTAGAGAAGGTGCGCAGTTTAATTATGAAACCAGATTTGGGAAAATGGCAGTAATTATTTTAATTAAAATATTATTAACAAAAATATATTATAAAAATAATTAATGGTATAGTAGTATCGAATAGTGGAAAATTCAGTTTCTTTTCTTATCACTGCTCTTATCATATCTATTAAGAGAAAGGGTGGCGAAGAGTTCCACGACTGGAAATTCAATATCTTAAGGCTAGTGATACAAGGAAAATGGAGAATGTACACTCTACTCACCTAGAGCATTCTACGTGCCTAAAGCATACTTCTCGTCTAACATAGATGCTAATTATGGTTAATTAAGGCTATATGCACATTTGGATACACTAATTGTACTGCTTTCGATTATTGCACTAAGTCATTAGCTCAATTACAGATACTAAAATACATACAATGCATATACTAAAATACTTATATATAGTTCCTAGTTTATTCTTTCTATCCTGCTGTGTGCGATCATATTAAAGGTTTGCATAATAACTTTCAGCGTAGAAAACTTAAGCACGGTTCTTAGCGCTGTATGGTTATTTAAAAAAAAATGAAAATAATTTATTTAATTCTAAAGCACAACTTATAACTTAATTGGCTAGATCTCTTGAATATGTTTTCAACGAGGCTATATTGGAGTCCTGTTACGTTTAAAATTTTTGTATATAATTTTATAACCTTCGTGTTTTACTGTTTTTTTTGGGAATTATAGAAATTTGGAATTGAAAATACATTATTTTATTTTGTATATTATATGAATGTATGTATATTTAACTTATAGTTACTATAATTATAAAATTTTGTTAGCTTCACGCTGTCTCACACAGAGGGAACCTGGGAACATAATGTTAAGAAGCTGTTCTTATTAAGACATTTCCGTTCCCCACATTTCGCCTAAGTCTGGAGATATTACGTGTTGAGTGGCGGTCTTAAGATTTTTCCAAATTAAAATAGAGGACTTGGACCACTGCTTACTCCACTCGCTGTAATGATAATAAGCCGGTCAAGTACGAGTCGGACTCGCCAACCTAGAGTTCCATTTTCATAAGTGTACATCAACGGGAAGTACAACTGATCTTAAAAGGATGTTGAATAATCTAATAAGGGTTCCGTTTTTTCTGTTAAGATGCGGAACCCTACTACAGATTTATTTTGTGCTAAAGACACTTCTTCCTTAAACATGATATTTTAGATTTAACCCCGTCTTTTTATATAATAATGATCAGGCGAATATATTCATAGTACCTAATACCTACATTTCAATATTAAACGCAAACTATCGACTTGAAAATAGAAGTAGCAGGTGTTTCAACGTCGTTCAAAGTTTATATAATTATTAAGCAAATTGAAATATTGTACTGGACTCAGCCGAACTAACTCCAAAGGTATAGCTTTGGCCTTTGTAACTAATCTAGTAATGACTAATATTTGAAACTTTGAAGAGCACATATAGTTGTTATTTTAAGAATTAATTGTTATGATCTTCCAAACTTTTTATAAGAAAGAAAGAAATCAAATCAGCTTCACAGGGTAGGCAGAGAAAATCTAGTGTTATGACACTTCGTTCCCCACATTCTGCTGTGTTCTTGAGGCATTGCGTGTTGAGTGGCAGAACTGGAAATATATACAATATGTCACTTCCTCGAGTGAGAATCGAACCTACAAACATCGTGTTAAAGTCACACCATGTGCCGCTGGGCCACAACGGCCTATATTCTAAGAACATATATTATTCATTATTAATTTAATTACCTCTATATTATAATTTTAAGCAGTATTTCATTTATCTTATCGTAATTCAGAACAGATAACACTAATTTAGTTAAAACGTTCAATATTTACAGTGGCTTGACTATAGAGAATGGTTCGGCCTCATAATGGAGCAGCCGCTCTCGTCTTTGGATCTCGGCTAACCCTTAAATGTTCATGTATTAGCATTTACTTTAAACAAGAAAATAATACTATAAGGTGTCTTATTTATTCTAAATTAAAGTTATTTTATATGAAGTGAGTTCTTCTTTTGGTTTTCATATCAAATTGAAGTTTTGGAATTTCGTTAATTAAAGCTCGTATCTATAAACCGCTCTCAATTCTGAGACCGATCTTGAGATGCCTGTTTCAATCATAAGTTATTTGTTATCATAAGTTATTAAATTAAGAACGATTTATAAATACGGACCTAAAAGACAAATTAAAAATCCTCCGATCGTACGTCGGTAAACGCCGTCTTTACCCAGCTAAGTCTGATTGTAACCAATTTTTGGTGAAATATCTTTAGAAAAATTGGTTCTACACTTTTTGCAAAAAACTCATGTAAAGTGCGTATTCTCTCTTTTTTTAACCGACTTAACAAAGGAGATTCTCAATTTTTCTAAACATTTTTTTATCATTAATTTCGTCTACTTTATAATACATTTTACTGTTTCCAAGTACAATTTAAAAATTAAATTTAAATATTACTCTGATAGCGGACAAAATGTCGGTAAGCTAAAAACGTGCGACGATTCGCCAAGCAGGAAACGTTTCTCGGCTTAAGCGAAATAATCTTCTAATAAAATTCATTACCGAAATTTCGAAACCGCTTCACTTTAAATTTCCAGTTTCATTTGAAACTTGGCAATTATTAGAATAAGCTGTGAGGATTTTTATGCACAGTTGCATCTAAGTATTATGATTTAATTAATAAAAGGGGGTAAATTATTTATTATGCTATATTCTATGGGTCACAATATTGATATATATATTTTTTTTCACGCATCACGCTATATCCTGCACACAGCGGGATAGGAATAAATAAAGCAGCATTTTCACCAAGTAAGAATGTAGAATAATACATTGTTATTTATCAATGTTTTCATTTCTTCG
>JAKRZM010000377.1:0-141886 GCA_036379175.1 Heliconius cydno galanthus
ACGTAACGACGTATGTGTCTTAGAGGTGGCTCTTGCTTGGTAATTAGTTAACGTAATCTGTTTACTATTATAGTACTTAAACTTAAGAGCTCTATACGGCTGCCGGTGACGTATAGTTAACTCAAATGTTACCTTATCGTTGTATGCCTAACCTAAAACCCATTGATTGCGTCCTCGGACTAATTGTTATGAATATTTAAGCGAGTTTCACATTTAGAGATTATGTCATTTATCTATTGAACGTTTTTTTATATTAATTTTATAAAAAAACACCGTTTTGACGTATAGTTATTTTCTAAATATTTTTTTATCTTCATACCGTAATATTTAAAGTGAATTATCACGATTAGGTTAGGCATAAGCAATTTCAATTTTCCAATTCGAAATGGACTATACGAATTTATTTTGAAGGTCGTTCTAAGTTTCTACTTCTACTGTCCCACTTCCTGGCATTCGCGAGCGACCGGTTATTCAGATAGGGGTTTCTCGGTGCGTTGCAAGTTTCGTCGCAAAACGGTACGGTCTCAGCGATCATCCAGGTCAACGCAATTAAATCTCGAGAAATTAAATATACTACTAAACTGAGATTCACTCTATTACGTATAAGCTTCTTGATTATAACTGCTAAATATTAGACGAATTGGCCATTTTGTAATTTTATATCTACGAAAATGTACAAATTACGTGAAATTTATGCAACAAACGTTAACTCATCTATGTATTAGTTATATATTTTTGAAAATTCCGAATTTAGTTTTGCATAATATTACATCTTCTATTGCAATTTATTCAAAATATTTTGTAATTTTATTAAGAAACAGATTAAATTTTAAATAATTAATAATTAATTCGAGTCGATTATTAAAAAGATCTTAACACATCTTATATTAACTATGTTTATATACTTATAGCATATGACTTCTAACATTAATGAACTTGATAGTGTGTATATTTAATATAAAAAGTGATAGTAAATTAATAAAATAATGGCGTCTCTCGAGGCTGCTGAAGATTCAGAAGACGATGTGATTTTAAGACCACATATTGTACATAAAATAAACTCGCGCTACATATACAAACGACATGCGAGGATAATGAATTTTAACATAAAATGGGTGCAAGTCATGGAAGAACTGACATGGCGCTTGAAATCTGTGAGTAAGCTGGCCTAGCGGCTTGTGTGTTTGTGATAATACAACTTGTTGACTAACCTATTTTAATTATCTGTAATAAATAAATTAATAATAAGGTAATATGTATTAACTATTTTTAACATCCGTGTGCTTGAACGATTCTGTTACATTTTTATATCGCTTTATGTATAGATATTGTGTGTGTTATTTCTTTAAAAAATACTTCAAAATCTTCATCTCGTTACATATTTCGCACTTCTTTACTAATGAATTTATTTGAACTTACTGTCTTTTAAATTGATAATACTAAACATTAGTAATGCTAACTATCTATATAAGTAACAGAGTTCGCGAACTTTATTTAGCATAGATAATTATGGACATCTGAATCAATTGCCATAGATAGATGTGGGATTTTTTCAAAGGTACCGTGATGCGGTCAGATAAAACAAACAATTTAATGTAACCGTATACTAACCACAACACTTGCACAAGCGGAAACAAGTACCTACGCCGTTTATATATAGTTTTTATCTCATGTTATACCCGTGAATATAGAAATATAAAATTGATATACTCATCATCATCATTATTGATGTTATAGTTGTTGTCTTCCTTTTGGCTCAGTTGCAAGTTGACAGAATGCACAGTCTGGGTTCAAATTACATTTAGAAAAATGACATATTTTATTGATATTATTATAATTTAGTTAGTGTTAGAAAGAATAAAAACTAATTTATATTTTTTACATATATATTATATACTTATTTAAACGTACCTAATGAAGAATACATGATTTAGAATGATCACAAGATTACAAGTTTTTTTTTATTTCAGAAATTTGATAGGTAGTAATTTATATTGTAACTAATGGAGCGTTAATCTTAAACAGTTTATTTTCTCAACAAGTAACACCAGCATTAGAGTTGTTTGGATTTTGAAAAATAAATTAAAAGATTTGTAACATCCTTTTATAGTTGTAAGAATAACATTTACACGTTTTAGATAGATACTATTTAGATTTAGATACTAAAATAATAAATTATTTAGGTATGCGGATGTATACACCGTCTACTATACACCAGCTATTTTTTTTGTTCGTTTCGACGTGGTCAATGATTTTAATATTAGGAAATATCAACGCTTCACATTTAAAATTAAAATAAATAAATCGAGTTTTTATATCTTTAATAAATAATTGTGTCTTTGAGAAATATATTGCAACTAAATGCTATGATTGCTTCGATTACATACTTGCACTCGTCAAATAAGCTCGAATAACTGATCTTAGCAGATTGGAACTGTGTCACCTTTAATGGTATCTATACTCCACAAAATATAAGTCTTGATGTCATCACAAAATGTACCTAAGTTTCAAATACGGTGTGAGGAATGTAGGTTCTGCGACCACTTTTTGTCATCATCTATCAAGAGTTAGAAATTACAACATTTTAAGGGAAATATCTGGTTGCTTAAATCTCAATAAGATATTCATTTGAATAATTTATCAAATTCTTTTAATATTGTAGATTATTTTTTTTATATTTATACGTTATTTTCTTGAGCACAATAACGTACTAAGACTGGACACATACTAAGTGTATGTAGAGCAAAAATCTCTAAGTTAGTTTTAGCTATAAAAACACTACTCCAAATTTTGAGTTTTAAGTATGCATTACAAACATATTTTTTTAATTTAAGAGTCGATTTTTAACATATCTTAAATATACAGGGTGGAAGAGGCAGCGCTTCTTTTACTGAAACTGCATATAGGGTAAAATATTTCAAACCCAGAATTTAAAAAAATAATCAAGGTACCTCAACGGTTTGGACGTAGGATTTTTTTTTCATTTCACGATTTTTATCCTACCTGTATTTCGTGTCACGCACACATACGTATGCGACGTTGCCGCTTTGACAGGTAAGTGTGTGCGTGCCTATGTTATACTTTACAAATGGCGTTTTATTTTAAAACGATAATTTTATTATTTATTTTGTTTGAAAAAAAACTTTTTCATTTTTGAGAATTATTTTTTTTCCGAATTATATTAGGCTTTTATAGAGTAGTTAAAACTGTGATTTCATTTAAAGTGGCGCTGACAATTCCACCCTGTATAATATAACATTTTTACGTAATATTAATATATCTCACTCAATACACAATATCTCCAGAATTCGGTGGAAAGTGGGCAACTGAAGTGTCAATGTCGACAGGAGGGTCTTAACATTAGGTTCCCAGGTTCCTCTGCCTATATGCAGGATATAGCGTGACTTATATATATGGTAAAAACTATCAAATGCTTCATTAACCAAATAGAATGGTCGTTAATAGTCATTGAGAAACTAAATATCTTTTAATATACATTGTTGCGTGAGTTAAAACATTAGTATATTTAATACGGAATATATAAATAAATTGAAGATATTTTATTAATAATCAATACAATATTGATTATTACATACCTTTCACATTCAATAAGTCTAGTAGCTTATCTAAGTGCCATATAGCATCTATTACTGGGTAGTGAAGTGTAGCGGTCCTTAACGGGAGCGTGTGCCGGTTGCGGAATCAGTTACACAACTGTTCTCCCGTTTTTGCGACTCCCGGTTACAACAGAACTATGAGGTTCATAGTTCGGCGGAAGCAATTTTTTTGCTAGTATGGTTTTTATATTGTCCTTTATTAATAATAGTATTTAATTATAAATAATCAACTTTTATACGCTGCTTTTTTATACCGCACATAGACACTCTTTTTTTATTAAGACTTTCCACCAAATCTGGAGGTACCTATTGCGTGTTGAGTGGTGGAACACAACGCTACGCTTTGACTCGTCACAAGAGCGAAGAAATGAAAATATTAAATATTTAATTTCCCGAGTGGAAATCGAACCCATAACCTATCACGTTTACAGTCACATGCTTGTGCCCCTGCGCCACGACTGGCCTCTAGGTTGCAAACCATCATGTGGTTTAATTTTATATCCCTTATAACATTTAATTATATTACCACAGATTCTCTATGGCGTTCTGAAAATAAAAAAAAATAAGAAAATAATATACAGAAATTATATTATTATCACAATTGACACTAACCTGTTGCAGTTATAATATACGCAAATGCGATGATTCTAAAGGTTCATATCAACATGATATACCTACATACGTGTTTTCAAGTGTACAGAGGATAAAGTGACTTGTCACTAGACGCTGTATTTTACAAAACACGGCCAAGTGCTTGTCACTCTAGCACACTAAGGGCGAGAGCTAACTTAAGTTGGCTGGGTCATAACGTATGCAATGAACTAAAAATATATTTTGGCAAATATAACTTTGTTAACCGTGCTCTAAGGTACTGTAGGTCCTGATATTTGATATTAATTTTATCTTTATACCTTCACGTGATCTTGATATAAATTGTCTTGACAGACAGACAACAGAGTCGTTTTTTTCTTTTAATGTATGGAACCCTAAAAAAATACCAAGATTGAATTGAGGCCCTGCTAAAATATAAAAATAGAATGAATTCTTTAAATCATTGAATAAAATTAGCTTCAATATTAGTTGTAATTTATTATTCTTTGTTTTCTCGAGTATATTTAATAACGAAATATGTTACAATATATTATATTGCTTCATAATTTACGAATTTACGATTGCGCGAGCGCAGCCGACGTGCGGCAATTGAGGGTACAATATGGTCAATCAGTTCAAGTGCGCAAGTCTGTTGGGGTCAGGGCTTAATGTCACGTTTGTAATATACTCATTATTTTAAAATCAATACGGATTTAAATTGTTTTTTTTTATCAATAAACAATAATGACAAATTTATTTTCTGTTCTCACGAACATAACGTCACGTCTTTCATTCAACCTACAATCAGTACGTAGCACGTGCTTTTTTCTTACAAATATCCGCGCCAAACGAGAGCCGCGCCAGATGTTTCAAAAGCAGTAAAAAAAAATCCTCTCAGATTTGAACTGCCATTGAGTTGAATAGTATAGAAGTTAGCACAATATGAAGAGTTGGTGTCCTGTCCCCAACGACTACGGAACTCTCGGCAGGTGTGCTCCACTAGTCACTACACGTGTAGTCACGCACACAAGTATCGATAAATACAACGTGCTCAGTCTATAACGCTGTATGCAGCACGTTCGCCCTTTGTAATAAAAGCAACGAACACGGCTGAAACTGTGCTCTACTTTGTTAAATTAACAAGCGGACCACCCTTACGTTGCTCGTGAATAACCACTTATCTCATGTCATTATTTTATTGGCGTATGCAACGCTTGAATAGTGGTGTTCTATATTATAATAATTCAATGTATTTATTTTGACTATATAATATAAATATTAAAATGGTAATTAAAACTAGGTAGGCTGAAGAGAATAATAACTAGTTTAATTCTTATTTTATACGCCTTAAACATCAACAAAAAACAATGTGCTGTACGCTCAAGAAAAAGTGGGGTAGAGTCATACGGCAACATAAGTTTTATGATCATATTGTGTAGAATTTTTGGAATATATAAAAACTTTTTTCTAAATAATACACAAAGAGCATCCGTCAAGTCGGCTGCACATCTGTAAAGCGGAGGCAGCAAGTTTTTTTACAGTCCCAACGTATTCCCGCGCCCCTTCACATCCCAGGCCATCAGTTCCTTATTCTTACTATCAAAGGCACACGGCATGTGCTCCGTTTACGTTAAATACGAAAATTTAAATGAAAAGTTATGTTTTATTTAACCGTGTTTAATCTGTGTGATATTTGTGCATTTTGACGTTATGGAGACTATAAATGTTGTTTTAAAAACGGGTTACAAGATTGTAAAGGATTTTTCAGAGCCGAATAAAGTTGTAAGTAGCCATAGTACTTGTCTTAACCTATTAAATGAAATGGTTGCCAAAATAATAATAAATGGCGTACGGAAATAAAAGTATTATTAGTTAAATATCACAGTTGCAAATTAAGTGTCATACGTACGCGGCCTCAATTGTAATATTTAATCGCGTTAATCGTTTTATAATCTATATACGGTTTATTTACACGAAATTATATATCGTGCGTGAAAGTTACACAAAAACACAGAAACCCCAACGGTAAAATAACGGAAATTATACTCATAACTTTATTGAAGCACCAATTTAACATGAAATGTTAAAGTGGAGGTGATTTCCTTAATTGACTGGTGTTAATTAAAATCTCACAACATAAACAAAATATATGTATTTTACTTTTTAATTTATATTAAATATTCGCGTGATTAATATTTTAATTACACGACCGCGCATCTTTACTAAAATACTGTCAATAATAATTAAAAATATATATATATTTTCATTTTGGTGGTTGCCCCTTTGTACAAAGTAAAGAAACTCTCGTTCATTGCCAAATCGGCCACTAACTCGTATATCCGCCGTATAAGCTGTTTATCTGTCAAGAACGTCAAAATGAAATGAAAACTTAAATGATTTATAACTATTTCTATTTATTTATAACAGTTACGTTTATAACACATTTCTTTATGTTATACGCTTACAATTTTAAACCTACTTATAGGAGGCCTTTGCCGACTGGCAAACTGACCTGCAAAAGACAAACAAATACCAAATACTTGATTAGTTATAATTTAGGTTTAAGAATTTTAGTTCATTTAAGTTTGGATTGTCAACTAAAATTGTAATAGAGGATAAGCAGTTCAGAATAAAAGGCTTTATTATTATTATTATTTATTATAGAATATTAAAAATCTCATTGAAACTCCTTTCTTAGATACTGACTTACTTAACAAAACTTTGCTTCACAGATGGAAACGTCAGGAGGGTCAGAGAGCTCCGGTGGAGAAGACGCAGAGGCGCGACGGTCACGACGTGGCCACGTGTTGGCCGAGCTTTTGCAGACTGAAAGGGTTTATGTTCAAGAACTTGGCTCTATATTGACTGTGAGTACCTAATAACTACAAGATACATTTTATTAAAAAAGCCATTTATGAATTATTATTCATTGACTTCGTTGAATTTTGACATTATTATTCATTGAATATCTTTTGTGAGCTCAATTTTGAATATTTTGTCAATCCATTAACGGGAAGCTTAAATTAACTTGTTCTTTATATTATAAAGACCGAACCAATAGTCGATATTTAAATATAAAATTTATTTCATTGCATGGTTGAATAGTGTGTGTGTATATTTCTATTGTAATCGTTTGACGCAACCATTTATTTGTTTCATTATTATTTATACTTTGTTTTAAAACTATAATAGACGCGTTCCACTCCATTTAATAGCTCGTCGAACGATATCTCCCATAAGTTACGCGCTCTGAAAATCAAATATGCCAATAGCAGAAGAAGCGCATGGTTAACATATGTAACAACATATAGTGGGCAGTTACGGCCCATCTGACATCTCACAAGGCACATACGTCTGATGCATTCGATACGCAGCACGCAAGCCAGTGCGCGAAGTCAGCCAGTGGAACGTAATGCATTTTACACACTTGCCATTTGCCCGCCAGTGCAGATTCTACGTCGCGTGCTGCACCTCACGCCGCTCTCCAACATGAAGCATGGGAAATATGACCTCTATAAGTCGTCAGCGAATATCAGCGTCGGTACATCCTACTCGTGGTATTATAGAAAGAACAATTCGACAACCAAAAGCAAACGGTTGACGCGATCCGCTTCCGATTCCACCCTTTTCAGCGATTATAACAACCAAATAAGTCTGTTTGAAATTGAAAAGCTAGCAAAAAATAAACAGTGCAAGAAATCTGTAAGTGATATCGGTAAAAATAGTCGTGTTAAGTGCCGCCCGCGACACATCAAACCTGTTCATATGGAACCATTTACTGGAAATTTCTTTTACGGTAAAACATTGCCGGGTTATGAGGACATACGAAAATTGGAAGAGAAAATAGTTTACTTACCGGATTCAGATGTCATTACAGTTTCTGAAGATTATACAACTGAATCAGTGACGACGGTGCCGACCACTGTTGACCCACCAGAAATTGTTAAAAACCCTCTTTATGGTTGTCGTGATACAGATATTCAAGTTTTGACACCTGAATATTCCACAGAGACTACAATAACTAAAGATTCTCAGTTTCTTTCTAACAGTTGCACTGAACTTAGAAAAACAATGAACAGCTCTGATGATGATATTCTAACTTCTTTACAAAAGGATTATAAAAAGATTATGAAGGAATGGAATAGTACTATTAAAGAACATTACTCTACAAATACCTACTCCCAAAAAAGTTCGTCAATGTGCAGGAAAAGTAATGCTGACAGTTTTGTACGAAGCTTACATTCTACTTTACCATGTAGAAAACGATCAAAATTCTCTAAATATTGTAACTATAAATCCTATAAGTATCCATATACAACTCAAAACTACTCGAGATACCAAAATTCATATCAAACTAAAATGCAAAGCTTTGCTAAGAGACATTTAACCCGCAACTTCACCTCCTCTTTGCAAAGCCTGAAAAGAATATTTCGTAAAAATACATTAACTCCAACTGAGAGTGAATGCTTAGAAGCTATATACGAAGACTATGAAAAACGTTTGCAACATTGGTGTGATACGATCAGTCATTATTCGTCTGTGATCAATTCGGTATTTTACACATAAATTAAAAAATAGTATAAAACAGTACAAAAAAAAAACGATTTTGTTAGAAATTTATTAACTAATATCTTTACAGGGTTATAAAGAAGAGATAGAAAAGCCCGAAAACCAGCACGTACTGCCATCAGGCCTGGTCGGTCAGGCTGACGTGCTCTTCGGCAACTTACACGAGCTTTTTACATTCCACCAAGAAGTGTTCCTCAAAGACTTGGAGAAATCAATTTCAGCCACAGAACTCGTCGCGCTTTGCTTCGTTGAAAAGGTATCCTTATACATATAAATGTTGGAAAATACTTTTTTATATTGTGCCTTATAATTGTTGTGAGGTTCTCTATTTCTATTATTTTTTTCAGCTTTCCCGCATGTGCCAGGGTAGACGAGTAATAAAACACTTCATTTCTGACTAAATCGATAATGATGCTGACCATTCTACTAGACTACAAAATGAAATTTTCTAACAATTTATATTTATTTGCAGAGAGAAACCTTCTTCCGCCTTTACAGCTACTATTGCCAGAATATTCCACGATCGGAAAGATTACGAGAGACTCTCGTAGATACGCACCTATTTCTACAGGCTTGTCAGCAGCGTTTAGGCCACAAGCTACCGCTCGCCGCATACCTTTTGAAACCTGTGCAAAGAATCACTAAATACCAACTACTTCTTAAGGTAAGAATTAATAGTATTTACCTATATATATATAGATACCGAAGACGAAGTTTTGTAATATTTTTTGATCATTATCTATTTCGTAAGGTATTTTTATTACTGGTGCTTAATAAGGTGGAGTAATAAATGATAGTCTCGTTGTACCCCATTTTTAGATGTACGATTAAGTTTTAATTTGTAAGTTTGCCATGTAAAAACAGTTTTATATAGCTCTAAGTAACTAGTATAAGAGTATGCTTATATTTGTATAACAGAGTTTTTTTATATCAATCTGTAATTGTTTTTCGCAGGATCTCCTACGTTACAGCGAGTGTGGCTCTATGAGTTCAGGTCTACAGCGGGCATTGGACTGCATGCTAGTAGTACTCAAATGTGTCAACGATTCTATGCACCAAATCGCTATCACAGGAGTTCCTGTAAGTATATTTCATTATATATTGCGTTTAAAATAAAGCGATAAAAATATTTCAAACGTTTCTTACCATGACAGTTCATACATTTAATTCAAGTAAAATATTTTAAAAACATTTGTGAACTAAAACGAAATTTAAACATTTTAATTTAATGTTTATAATGAAAAAATATATAATATAAAAAAAATTGGCACACCGATAATGTAAAACCCGGATTTATATATATGTAGGACAGATTTAATTCCTGAAAACGACATGACTAAAAGCGTGCTATCAATTTACTTTGAAACAAAATTTATTTTTTATATTCTAACTTAAAAGTCCACACAAACAAAGTCAATGGCTTAGCTTATTTTATAATATTTAACTGATGGTGTGTTATTATTTATACAATAATTATATATAACTTAATACCATAATGTAAAACAAATACATAGGTATAGGTACATATAAAATAAAGAACAAAGGAGAAAAAATGGCACAGAGATAATTTAGTTATAATTCAAATTAACATATACAAAAGATTAAACTTCCATAAATGACATGACTAAAAGCGCACTATCAATTTATTTTGGAATAAATTACATTATAAAATTTTTCATCCTATATCTTATAAAACAAAGTCGCTTTTTGTGTCTGTCTGAACTTTCTAACTCTTCTTCTTCTAAACCACCCAACGGATTTGGATGTGGTTTTCACCATTAGGTCGAGTATTTCTCAGGGAAGGTTTATATATAGTTTATTATTTGTACATTCTTATGTAAATTAACATAAATACGATAAATGTGTATAAAGTCCTACCCGCTGAGACACTTTGGCGCATGCGCTGCTTTAATGGTAAATACTACATGAAAAAAATGTACTGGAGTATTGTTCCTCTTAATAAGATCTACAAAAAAGTCCGCGATGGCATATTCGTATCTTTTAAGAATAACGTGTAGTGATCATATTTCTGTCTAAAAATAGTAATTTCAGTATATTTTTTATTGTGAGGGATATTTTTCCATAATGGTATTAATCCTTATCCTTTAAAATACTTTATTAAATTTCTACGTTAAACGAAGATAAAATTTGCTTTTTAAACTATTTCGAAATTGCGAATAGTTTTAGAGAAAAACGCATTTAATTATTGACACATCACGCCGTTCACACATCAACTGTATCGAGTCAAGTTTTACTTATCCTTTACTCTCAGCATATAAATAAGTATATTAGTTACGTTGGCCATTTAATGTAGATCAAAATTGTCTTTTCTGTTTTTCATTTTAATAAGTACTTTAGAAGTTGTTACAATATCAAAAAATCCTTGCTGCGAAACGCGCCTCGCGACGTTATGCTTATACAAGCGAGTCCGCCGCGCCCGCCTGCCTTACACGCATCGGTGGTTCAGTGGTAGAATGCTCGCCTGCCACGCGGGCGGCCCGGGTTCAATTCCCGGCCGATGCATTCTATTTAATTTTCGTCACAGGCAGCCACGTAGTGCTTGCTTTTCATCAGGGACAGAATACCCTCTTCAGCATTAACCACAAGCTCGAAAAAAAAAAACCCGCCTGCCTTTATAGCAACGAAGATTTAGATGCGTTTGCACGTATTGGATAATTCGAGTTGAATGTATTATTTAATGTCATTTAACTATCTAAAAATACTAATTGAAATATATTTTAATAAGTACTTGAAAAGATTAGTATCACAGATATAAAATTACGGTACCTACTAAAAAATCCTTGCTGTGTAAAACAATTGGAAAATCCTTATTGAAACTACGAAAATGCGGGTTGCATTAGGGTTTAATTAATTTTCACATTATCTTAAGTGCTTTGCAAACATACATTATATTAATAATCCAGTAGTAAAAGCGGGCGAAGCCGCAATAGGGTCGCTAGTATTCTAATATAAAAGTCCACACAAACGAAATGGGTCGCTTATTCGTAAATTTTAGATATATGTAGTCCATTTTTAGTAGTAACTTCCTTTCTTGCTTAATAATAATAATTAACAAATTATATATTATATAGAATGTGAGGCCGCGTCATAATTCGTCAGATATTTTTCCGTATGCCGTAACGGATATCTGGTTGTACGCTGAATTACTCTAATGGCTGGAACGCAATGCGAAAGGGGACGTGCCAAGTGTTTGATAAATTATTTTCATTTACAATTTATCTGAACGGTATTTGGATCAAGTTGTTAATTTGTATTAGCCACTTGATATTACTTTGAATTATAGGACAATTTTAATACATTATTTATATTAAAAATGGTATTTATATTAAAATAATAATGACATTTACTGGTATACCTCACCTTTAAACAGCAAGGATAGCAGACACTAAGAACTGAATTTAACTCTAGGATCGATTTGTTTTTAATTAAAAAAATCTTGTATCTGTAAAGTTAATTGAATTAAAAAAATAGTAATATAAGAATGTTTTCAGCTTATTTTTCTATTTACAATATCACAGGTGGATTTAAGCCAGCAAGGCGAGCTGTTGCTACAAAGCTCATTCCTCGTGGTGTCGGAAAACAAACGTGACCTCCGTTTAAGGATACGGCCGAGACGCCGGCATATCTTCTTATACGAGAAGGCAATGCTGTTCTGCAAATCTGCGGCGAAGAACAGCCATAATAAAGCTACCTACCATTTTAAACATGATCTCCAAGTAAGTTAGGATAGTTTAATTGTTATTAATTAAATGTTAAGTTAATTTAGACAGTTTATTAAGTAATTTGAGTGTCGAGGCAAAGGGCCGCGTTAAGTTCCGCCACTTAACACGCAAAGCCTTCAGAATTCGGCGGAAAGTGGAGAACGAAGTGTCTTAACACTAGGTTCCTTCTGCCTACCCAGGCTATATACGAGATACAGATTCTAGTTTTTTTTTTCAACGTATTTTTAAAACCATTTCTTCCATAGATGTCACAAATAGGCCTCACAGAATCAGTGAAGGGCGACGCTCGTAAGTTCGAAGTATGGCGGCAAGGGCGATCCGAGGTGCACACCATATCGGCCCCCAGCGTGGACGTGAAGCGCGCGTGGGTCGAGCGCATCAAGCGGGTGCTGCTCGACCAGCTGAACGAGCTGAAAGGGGAACGCGTTAGGCAGTATGGTGCTCAGCATCATAGGTAAGGTGTATGTGGAAAATGTTGTCTTTTTTTCTAATATAGTATGGAAAGTAAGTACATGAATTAAATTCTAAAATATTTCTTAGTAATTTAGAATTTCGTTCATGTACTTACTACACTATAAATGAAATCCTAAATGAATTTTATTTATTAACATTAGGAAGAACCTTCAATATCATTTCCTTTTTATTAAATTTACAATTATTCTAATATAATTAATATAATAATTATTCTTTACACACTTTCAAACTGACTTGAAATAAGAATGATATAAAATTTGAGTGTGAAAAACCAAATTTGCCGCATTTAGTTTAAAAGGCATGCTATTGTTAGTATATGCTTCACAAAAACTTTACAATAATGTAGCATTAATATTTATGTAAAGATTTTGTATAATTTGGCTATGATACAATAACAACAAGTTTAAGCGGGAAAAGCCGCAATTGGGTGCTAGTAATACATATATAACAATAACAATATGAAACTACAAAACAGGACACTCATACAAACAAGCTCGTGGGAGCTGGGCCCGGGCGCAGTGGGACGCCCGCGCGACCACGAAGAGCCCTGCTGGTCCACCGACCCCTCTGATGAGGAGGAAGAGGACACTGAACATGCGCCGGTTAGTTCCTAATATTGTATATTTATGTATGACTTTATATTTCTTTATTTACAATAATCCAAATCTTAAGTTTCTTTTATTTACGTTGTAGGTTTAAGGAAGGATATATTGATACTATTGATTAATACAGTTTTATAGAATTTGGGATGTCGATATACATAAAAAGCTTGTTCGTTTCAGTACTCTTAATATTTACCTACTATGTATGGACTGTACTACAATAATAATGTTTTATTTTAATAGACTGTATATAATTTTAATCCAAATATTTCATTAAGCTGATTTTATAATTTCTTATGGTACAGTTAATATATTTACAAACGGTCTTAAAGTATTTATTATTAGCATTGAAATCATTCACGAAACATATAAATAATATAGTAATAATTTTGTCAAAACTATGTAAATCGTAATGTTACACTTTTCGAAAAAGGGTTATGGGTTCTTGTGTTGTATGTACATTGTTTTTTTCATTTTTTTCTAAATTAAGCAATTTTAATGACATTATGTTAAAATCCACAACATTTGTATATATTCTGGTTATTAAAATCATGTTAAGTTTCAGGCGTGTTAACATCACAAAATTGGATAGGATAATTAAGAAAGATAATAAAGTTTATGTGTATATTTTTTTATTTCGCATTTAAAGTTAACACTAACAGTAAACGCCTTTAGTGGTGCTTAGTGGGCTTCTTTTAATATGGGTATTATAATAATTATGTTAATACAAACTAATTTTGGGTTTACAGTTGTGAGTGAAGTGAAACCCACTCTCTATGTAAGTTTAAATAAATTTATAAAGGAATGCGGTCAACTAGTCACCGGGTAGCGCATGATAAGGCTAGCAACCCGAACGCACCTAACGCTTTCCTGGGATATTATCCTTACAATAATACAATTTAAATGAAGTTTAATATTTTTAATGAAAAAAATGCATTATTTTTAGAGAATTCGTAGTATATTGTGAATTAGTTCTAGATTTATAGTCATACTATGAATTCCCTACATATAAAATATGTTCAAAAAATTCAATACCCAATATAGTTCACGCCGTCACCGCATATTGATTTCGCAAGTCACCCATCATCGCTTGAGAGGAAACAGTAAATTAATAATAAACTCATGTTGACTTAGCACTACTATCGCCATGACGTAGGCTTTAAGCACTTCACTTGCGTTTTAAGAAAGTCACAAGGTATCCTCTACAACCGCTTGGGACGCTACCGACGCCATTTTGTGATGCGTGTTGTCAAAATGGCCTCTAAAGTTGTGTTGTTCAACAGGTGACGGAGGCCGTGGGTCTCAACGGTACCATACACAGAATGGTACAGTTCTTTTCAGTATCGGGCTCCACGCAAGCCACCTCCACGTTTTACGTATCCCAGTCCTGATAGACGCATCTACGGCTAGGCCGCTAGAAGCTTTGTAAATAAATGAAAGAGACTGATTTAATATCCAAAGTTTATTAGCCAAAGACAACGACGTAACGTGGATATGTCAGTTTTTCACTGAACATTAAACTATCGTGTAAGTCATGTTTTGTTTGTTATGTCACTCATTGTCGTGTGCTTTTCGATTTCGTTTCTATTGTGCGCTTCGCTTTGTTTACGTGTTATATTTTATGTAAGTCTATTCAGAATATATGTCTTATTTCTGTTTAATGTTATTCATAGACTGTACTAGAACTGATATATTATTATATATTACGGCACACTTACTTCCTGGACACACGTTGTTTCGTATATGTATCTTTTGGAATGTCTTGCGTAAAAACTACGATCTAGCTAAAAGAAAATATTGTATCCAGCACTACTTGGCACGACTCCCACTCTTACTTCAAAATCTCACTTGGCTTTCGATCTGCTATACTCTACATTACAACCCTTCTGATTATGTTACAATATAATAACAATACCACAGATACTCTTGTCAGATACTGTCTAACAGGATTAGAGACTAGATATCTATAATACATTATTTTTCTGTTAAGTCTATGTATTCAGAAAGAAATGACGTTGCAGATCAAAATTTGGTCAATTTACCAGAAATATATTTGTCAGGCTCATGTATTCTATTTTATACCTATTTAATTGTTACTCGGAATAATATTATATTATAGTTTACAATTTATTTATTAAGTACAAAATATATGTAAATTTATATTTATTCATCGAATATGTAAAATTATAAATCTATCGATAACTGTTTTTTATACGTATATGTACATTCTAACATGTATTACTTTTAAGCTTCGATCATTGTACACAATTTGAACGCTCATATGAAATTATAAACAACATTATTCTACAATATTATCATTTATATTAAAATTTGTCAATATTTATTGAAAATATAAGGTATATTGTATATTAAAAAAAGCTTTATACTGTAATTGTAAGTATATTATGTTTCCATGCAAGATGCATGGCTTTCGTGAATAAATTACTAACAAAATGTACTTAACATTTCATTTTGATCGTAACAACATACACGAAGATTCTATCTATTATTTCTCTTTTTGTCCAATAGCAAATTTCAATTGAAAAAATAATAATAGTTCAATTTAAAAATTGTTACGGTCAAAACGTTGAGATGTGAAAGCATCTAATCTGAATGGTTGCTCTATTAACTGAGATGTTGCATGCTGCGGGGCGATTACAATATGAATCGAGGCAAAGGTTTAATGTGCAGTAACACGCATGAGGTTATTAACGTTTAAATTAATCTGTGTGGATATCTATTATCTATATGGCTTTCTGTTAGGGAATGACTGTGTGCATGTTTTGATGTTACAGGATATTTATAGGATTTCTACTGATTTCAATAGTCGACTTAGTTTTTTATGTGTTTCATATTATAGAATGTGAACTATACACTATACTATCTATACTATATATAGGGATTTAAAATAATGGCATACAATAAAATGATATATGTATCTATTATATTTATGTTTTCTTTATTAATTTTAAAGTGTGTGACTTTTACTTAGATTTGGGTAGGATCACGTAATTTTTGTATAGTGTTTGGCAATCATGTATTTATTACGTAAACGTAAGAAAAAGACTTAACAATAAAGAATATGAGATATACACAACATGATCAATTAAAGAGTGATTACTAATAAATTACTAAAACTGTGAAAATGTTAAATTTAGAATATACAACAGCAAATATAAAGTATTTTTAAAAGTGAATCTAAAACTGTTAAGGCGGTGGGGTGCGCGCTGGTGGCGCTGTCGGACTACACGGCGGTGGGCGCGAGCGAGGTATCGCTGCGGGAAGGGCAGCACGCCGACCTACTCAAGGTCGGCTGTGCCGGCTGGTGGTACGTGCGCCTCGCAGGTGGGTACTCTGTCATGTGTTACCAGAGTATGAAAATATTAAATAACTCATTCCTCCCAACTTCTTTATGCCACAATTCATTCCACAAATTTTGAAAATGTTAATCCAAACTTAATTTTAAATTATGATTTTCAAATTTGTGCTTATTATGTATATAGTACATCTATACAACATTTTCAAAATACTCTTAAAACTTACCAATACTTAATCTTAAAAATCTTTATTGTATGTTTATATTTAAGAAGTAAAATTATATATTCCAGGTGGGCAGGGTGAGGGTTGGGCGCCGGCGGCATATTTGGACCAACGGAAGACTTCGCGTTCGTCAAGTCGCTCGCACGACCGACTTCACGACCACTGAGCTCACACTCCAAAATTATAACAAATTTATACATACGTGTTTTATCACACATTTAAAATTAAAATTACCTAAATTAAAAATTCTGTAATTAAAAATTTTGCTAAAAAATGAGAATCGACAGTCTATATTAACAATCTGTCATCTGTCATGATTTCTTTATTTCTAAATTACGTTTTTTTAAATTAGGTCAATTCAATTTTAAGGTTGCGATATAATTTACCATACATTTATTATAAGTTTATCAAGAATGTTATGGAGCTCGGTAGCCACAATCGAAACTATAGGATATCTAAAATAAAATACTAGTAGATACCATTACCGAATCCCATAAATTTTAAATAATTTCGAATATGGTCAGTCTAAGAGACTACAATATAACTTTCTTATAAATCTAATAGTAATATATCTATAACTGAGATTATTCGAAAGCAACGGATAATCCGAAATATTGTTATATCCGTAACCGAAACGGAAATAGTATTCTTCGTATTCAGATCCGTAATGCTCCGTAACATTCCTGAATTTTGTATTGCAATTATCTTGAATATGTCTAGAAGACTAGTTAAGATTTCCCGTCGTTGTTTAACATCTAGTTCGTTTTAGTTGGTTGCCGTGTTAGTGTTGATTTTTGATGTGCTATAGAAGCTTAATGTTCGGTTATTTTAACGGTTTATTGTGCTTATGAGCTGTTAGATACTGTTTAATCGGTTGTGTTAATAATTTTGTTATTTAATATGATTTATCAAAATCAAAATTGATTATTTGTTTAATTTTGATTAGAAATAGTTATGGAAAATGTTTTATAATTTTTTTGTTCAAATCGGAATATTGAATTTAATAAACTAACTGAAAATTTAGCAATTACAGCGGGATCTATTTTCTTTAACTATTTCTAAATAATTATTACATATTATCGTGACATGTGTTGAATTAGTAAACTAAAAACAAGCAGTGAGCGTCGTCACCCCCTCGTTAAGGGGACCTCTATAAATTACTACACACGAATTTGTGAGACCCATACCTAGTGACGTCACATATTTTACAATTTTACATCTAGAAATTATTAAAACAAAACAGTAGTTCCGAAATTATGTTTATATATTATATTTTGAAATATGATTTTCTGCAAAGACACTCCCGTCTAACATGTGAAGTAATTTATAGGTGACCCCTAATGTCGAACAATAATAATATTGTTAATGTATGTAAATGTTGTTCTAAAAAGCTTTATTGTAAATTAGTGTTAGTTATAGATCGTTGTTACGATAATCCAAAGCTATATAGCGTAGGACGTTGTTGCGCAGCCGTGTCTGTATATCCCTTTGTAAATATTCTCTTTTTGTAATTTTTAATTATTTATTACGACGGTAGGTGTGCTTTCCGTAACAATATTTTATAAAAATCCATGACAATTTTACGTTTTTATTCAGATGACTTACGGAGAAATGAATAGAAATCATGTTGATTTTATTTTTAAGCACTTTCATTCGTTCATACAGAGAGATCAGAGTTATGCTAACATATATTATTATAACATGGTGCTCGCCACTACTCGCTCCATTATTAATGTCTCATATCGCGGTGTCTACATTAATCGATATTAAGTGCGTAATCGATTATTTATATTACCAAATGGTAATCGTGTAACGAGCATAGTGAATGCTGGTGCATGCGTGCGCTTTCGTATATTTAGTATTAAATACATACTAGTCGCGGTATTTTATAACCTTCGTATGTTATTGTCATTGTACTTTAACGTTATATAATAACTAAATATCATCTCATTGCATATCCTCATCGAATTTGTTACAAAATCATATTAATGTATGAATCATTTCGACTTCTTGTACCTGTTCGAATCCTCTCATTAAAATTATTTTTACACTCAATAAATTTGACTTGTGTAGTTGTGTAGGTACATAAGTCATTGGGGCTGACCACGAATTACACACATTTGTCCATTTTTGTGTTGTTTTATTTATTATTCACCTAAACCATATCATAACCCATATGTACTAGCACATACTTTCATATTTTCATTTAGTTGAACTTAGAATTTACTAAATAAATTGAATTATTTTTGATTCACAAGGCTTTTTATAATTTCTACATAAATATGAGCTATACTGTTTGCATTTGTTAATATTATTAATTTAGTTAAAATTATTAAATTCTGTACCTAAATAGTTGTTGATTAAAAAGATACAATGTTATCAGGCCATCTCAATTCATAAAAGTGCTAGCTCATATTACGTCACTGACCTGCGATTTGATTAAAGCTTAAAAATATGTTATGATCATTATATCATATTCTTATAAACAGTTCTATGATATGAGACGGCTTTTAAAACACTGCATAAAGTTTCATACTGAATATAGTAGATATTGTCAACTCTTACAATTTAATTCAAAGTTGTCTCAAAATAATAAATGCTTACCTTATAGTTCTTAAAAAAATATTTTAATATTATTTTTATTAAAACTTTATTTTTATTTTCCTTAAATTCTTAATCATACCTACTTCAAATTTTTTTATTAAAATAAATAACGTAGGTTGTTATAATTAAAGTGCAAATATAATTATAAGAGGCTGTGAGTAAAGTAGTTATGATAGAATTATACTAAAGTAACAAATTTAAACAATCTTATAAAATATTTAACTCACTTTTCAGATAATATGACTTTTTAGTAGATATTCCAAATAGCATTGTGTACAATTTTTTTAGTCATTCCTTCCTAATATAGTGTAACCACAATGTACCTCTACAATGTATCGTAATCTTTATAATCTAGATTTGTACCATTATCCTTATGATATTTTAGAATTTAAAACATATTATACTTCATTAAATATTCATAGATTAACGTATATATTAGGGATGTTATGAAGCTGACATAAACAGCTGTCCGCCCCGTACGCGAATCCAATAATATCGACAATATCGTTCGACCATTTTTGATTCTACCTGGCCTAAAAATGAAGTAAAAATAGGGTGAAAGAAATGTAAAAAGAAAGAAATCCATAAATAGGTGGCCGAAATGATGAAATTATAAAAAAATTACCAAATTCCTAAAAAAATTTACATATTGACGTTGGAATTTTTTGACTTATGTTATTCGGAAGTAAAGAATAAATAATACAACTATAACCAAAACCGATAATGAAGGATTCTTTTTATCGGAATCCAGATCCAAAATGTTACATCCATAACATCCCTAACGAATATATATATATCTATGTTTAGATTTATTACAGTTTATATATATATTGTGATATTGGTACTTGGCTACTTGGAGTCATTTTTCTTTTAGGAATGGTTATTATTTTTAATGTCGCAGTATTTTTTTTATAATAAAAAGTTATTAGGTAGGTAGGTGTTGTAGGATTTTTTAACAATTTTTTTATAGATGAAATTCTGACCATAAGTTTTGGACAAATAGCAGAATTTAATGTATATATGAGATATTCGTTTTTAATTTTTTTTCATTACATTCCTTCCTTATATTTCAATACTTATAAAAATTTTTAGAATCTAAAACAGTCACAAATAAAATTGGATGCATATTGCCTTTTCTGAGCTTATTTCTAACAAATGTGTATATGTAGTTGAATTATATAGTCATTCTATGTACTTATAGTTAAAATAAAATAATGTATTCAAATCCTTCTGTTTCATTTTAGTAGCGGTTTTTATTCTCTATAATATTTTTTATTGATGAAAGGAGTTAATAATAGAGAGAGATAATTAATATGATAAATAAAAACAAAAGTTCATGATTGTATGTTCCATATATTTATACAAGAAAATGGCCTTGAAAATAGACTTCACCAACCTCACAGCTATACCAAAAAATATAAAGACAGTAACCACATCACATAGAAAATTAATCTTTGTACAATAAACACTTTACAGTAAAATTACAAGGAAGATTTTCCTCTAGCAAACAGTCTATTCTTAAATATATCATCAATATTACTGAACACTGTGTCAGCACACTTGGCTGCCTCGATTCTGTGGTGTAGGCCTTTCCTCATATAATAATCAATAAGAGGTTCAGTTTGTTGGTGATATATGATTAATCTCTTCTTGAGAGCTTCCACATTGTCATCTGACCTCCTAATTAAGGGTTCTCCAGTTATATCATCTACCATGTTTTTCTTGGGAGGGTTAAATTCTTCATGGTAACTGCGCCCACTGGAAGGATGGATAAGCCGTCCGGTAATTCTACGTACTAAGAAACTGTCTGCAATCTTGAATTCAATTACAGCATCAAGAGCTGATTTTCTCTTCTCTAACAATCCATCCAACTAAAAAAAATAATTAGAAAATAAGTCCTTTTAAAATTATCACTATTTTTATATAAATATGTCGTTAAGAGTCAAAAATAAATATATATTTTACTATAAAGGTATGTATGAGAAATTTCTAACAATTGTATTGTATTTGCATAGTAAAAAATTATTAACATATCAATGTTGACAATGAATAAGGAAAACTATAATTCAGGTCTATATAGTAGAATTATGAAATAAAGAGGAGAAATATGAAATCATAAACAGATTATATATATTACCTTCTCTGCCTGAACTGTAGTCCTGGGGAATCCATCTAATAAAAAGCCATTCTTACACTCTGGCTGATCTAAATTCTTATCAATCATATCCACTACCATTTCATCTGAAACAAGTTTGCCTTCGTCCATCACTTGCTTGAGACGTCGACCCAATTCCGAGCCGGACGCCACTTCAGCCCGGAGCATATCCCCAGTTGATAAGTGACATACACAATACTTCTCTTTAAGGCGTGGTGCCTAAATATATAAAAATAAATAAAATATTTATTATCCCAATTGATTGATAGTGATAGTTACGTAATAAGAAATGAAGTAAATATATAAAAATCACAAAGGTAATAAATAAATAATAGGTTTAATAAATATCTAAAACATGAAATAAAACAAACTCACTTGAGTCCCTTTTCCAGATCCTGGTGGCCCTAATAAAACTGCTCGTATACCGATCGGGTCATCAGAACGTACAGGCTTAACTTCAGGAGCTGATGGGGCCATTTTTCTAAAGTTATAAAAACAAGTTAATCCTAAATTTATACTAAACTCACTTAACTTCAAACACAATTGAAAAGGGTTCGACAAGGTCGTAACGCGCACTGTCAACAATTATCTTTAATCAAATGCAGTACTTACCAAATAAAAACTGATTAAAGCGGCAACAGGACTATATGATATATGAACATGTGGAAAGGAAACTTGATTGATAACTGAAATCAGTGAAATCACTAACGTCAAAATCCGATGACGTCGGTCCATAATGTCACCTACACGAGGAACAAATTAAATATTTTATATTAGATATATCATATAATGTAAATAAATAATGATTCTATATCTATATATATCTTTATTATTTTTATTTGAAACTCTACTAATTAAATTTATTATTATGTTAAGTAATATGAAAATGGTTTCTAGACTTTTCATTTTATTAATCATTTGTCAAATTGATGTTGCATATTTTTGACATTCATTTCAAACCCCCGTTATCGTTTGACTTTTGAGTTTATAACCTATACAATAAAAATGTTTAATTTGCTTAAATAATTACATGTAGTAACTCTCTTTATTTTTGCTAGTGTTTGTTAACTAATTGTTTTCAAATTTACTATGAGTACTGTTACCCCGTATGTATTTTATATACTTTATACCAGCTTATGGAATTGGTTAACTAGTAGGCGGCTAAATACAAAATATTTATTTCCAGTTATTGGAAACGGCTATGGCGTTGGATATCTTCACAAAGTCTTACAAAAGAAGAATTGGACAATGTTTTAGATAACAATGTTATTAAAGCATTAAGTGAAGGCCTTTCTAGTTACAAAACTTCCAAATCTGAATTGTTTACACAGTTACAGTCTAAGTATTCAGATCAAACTAAGCTGTTGAATATAGTTCAAACCTTACAAAACTATATCGTAAGATATATACTTTCAACATTTTAAGTTTTAGTGTGTTTAAGATCAATTGATGATTTTATAAGAAATAAAATTCCATGTAGATGTAGTCTTTGTTATATATTGTGTCATCTTATGTGTTATTTTTTTAGGATATTGATTGTTTTCAAATATGGGATGTACTCAAACATTATTTATGTGACATATCATATGGCACACCAGCAAATGCTCTAAAAAACATTGCCTTTGTTGATACAAGGCCAGCATTCCTCCTACCAAACACCTGGAATTTTTACTTTGCTGAGAGATTATTTCTTCTCAAACTTTTGCATTACATAGTTCAACATAGAAATGACAAAAATCATAAATATCATGAAATATTTGTCAAAGTTATTGTTACTATTGGAATGGATAAATTGAAAAGTTCTCTTTTGAAACAATTAGAGAAGTTGTTATTATCTTCTCCTCCTCCAAGGAGAATTCAAAGTGAATTTGGAAATGATACTGTTAGACAAGAATGGGCTGAAGCTAACTTAAGAGAACAACTAACAATACTTCAAATCTTAACATTAATAGCGTCAGAAGATACTTTAACAGAAACCGAGTTTATTAATTTATTTAAATTATTCAAAAAACATAACTTTAGCAAAAATCAAGGATACAATGATTTTTTGGAGGAAAGACATAGGGAAGCATGTGTCAAGATTATGTATATGGAGTTAGGCCTTTTTACAATCATTGTGGATAGAGAAAATATGTAAGTTTTTTAAAAGTTTTATTGTTAACAAATATAATTTCTATCACACTCTGTTCCCTTTTTTCTACTTCATTTTTGAAACACTTGTAAAGTGGCAGAACTCAATGATTATCAGAGAGAGGTGAGTAATTCATTTGTTTGAATGAAAATCAAACAATCAACTTGAGTAAAACTTGTAAAGTTCTGAATAAATCATTAAAAAATATTTAATTTTTAGATATAATGACATTAAACACAGGCTGAACTCAACTTTATAATAGTCTAGATTTTAAAATACCTGTAAGTTATGGCTCAATTCTTCCTCAGGGGTAATGGATTCTTTTCATTTCCTGCTCTGGTCAGAAAAGTATGGTTTCATTATTCTACACACCATGCATTGTACACAATTTTGTTCAGAAATTGGATGACAGAATGTCTTGACACTAGTTTGTCTCTGCCTATCCTCTTATAAGTAACATAATACTGAAAAAGGCATATATAATTTCCTCAAGATTTAAATTTCAACTGCTTATTGTTATAATAATACTACATACATATTTTATTTTAAAAATATAATAGAATTGTTTCAAACATGCATAACTTCCAGCAAAAATATTTCTACTTGGATTGACAAAACAAAAGAGGTGGTGGAATGTGAATTAACGAAACTAGAACTTGATGTTGAACAAAGTTTAATGCTTATAACATGGATGATGTTGACACTACAGGTAATAATATAGATAAGATACAATACAATTGACAAATCTTACCCACCCTGAAGTAAGCTGTGGATGTACCATACATTTGATAATTTTCTTCTCCAGAAGTTAAAAAGCCTAACTTTATGTGCATTTACAATTTGCTGACCATATCATTGATATAATTCCTATTTTAAAGATACTTGACTAATGTTGCATGGTGTAACCATCTTTGACTTGAAACCCAATTTGATCCTCTTAAACACGGTTATGGAACCCTATTCCTACAAATTACTTATTTCCATTTCTCCTCTCTGGTAAGACAGACAAAGCATTGCATAGTTTGAACAGAAGTCTTAAAAAAGGCTAAATTAGATATCACTTATTGTTGATTTAGCAGGACATGCAGTTGTTACATTTTCATTTTTGTTTACTTTTTGGCTAGGCAATTATTATATTAACATGAGAAAGCTATTGTGGTGCATCTGACTATAAAGGCGATACTTGTGGATGGCATTCAGAGGAATGAATTTATTTTCATGTTCTTCATCTGGTAACATCACAAAGTACGGTGCGAACTAAGGGGAGGACCCTCAACATGCAATGTCTCAAAAATTGAGAATGTACTATCTTAACACTGGCCTCCCTCTTGCTATATATGGGTTCACTGAAGTTAAAATATAAATTACTTATACTTATATATAAATTACTTATTTCGGTAATATCTTTCAGAGCCCATCTCATTCAAAGCAATTTGAAAACCAATATCAGCACTATGGAGCAACGGCTTTAAGGATGCGAGTATTTGTATTTATACAACAAATGTTGAACAGCTCTGTATTTTCTGTAAGTAAAAAATATATAATTTTTTGACTTTGACTATATGAATAATAGAATAATATATATTTTTTCATATTTCAAAACCATCTAAATAATTCTTCAAGATTCTGTCAATTTTGTTATGCTATTATAATTAATAAAAGAGGCCGCAGTTTCGATAGCGTCGGATGGGAAACGCGACAGTTTTGGCTTCGATTTCCCCTTGGCAATTACTATTCAGTGTTATTTTTATTTCCTCTGGTAATAAGACAAAGCGCGGCTTTGAGCTCTGATGCTTAACACAGAACATGTCTTAACACTAGGTGCAATGAGTTATGGCCGCCTTGTGTCACGCAGAATGGGCGCAGCCATTTACAGCTAATTATAGATCAGCTTCACGCTGTATCCCGCACACAGCAGGGTATGCAGAGGTAACCTCGTTCCCCACTCTGTATACTTTTCTCTGTACTGTATTATAGGATACAAATATACATATTTACAGGATGATTCAAAATGTTCTCTGTTAATTCGAAAAAGAATATTCCGCTTACTTAATGACTTATGCGACAAATTCAACGGCGACGATACATTAAGCCATCAGCCAGGAATGATACAACTTTGTGCAGATTTACTCAAAACACCAGAAATTGCTGATCAATTTTGGAGCTTAAATCAAAAAAATACAGACTGTGGTGTAGTTTCTTTGTGGAATAGTGCTTTAGAATACTTTCCATACAATTTTAATGCTCTATCTATATTGTCAGCTTCATTGGCAGAAGCTGGGGCGGATAGTGTGAGAAATGTAAGTAAATATTGGTGTTTGTTTTTTCGCGATTTCATCTATAGAATATAAAATTTAAAAGACTTGATTAAAAAAAAATATTTCTAAACTTTATTAGAGGTCTGCTTTGCTAACTTTATAGACACTAAGTTTAAACTTTTAAATTTGTACAATAAGGCACGTTTTAATTATTACATATTTTGATACAAATATTATATATTTTTTATCTTATATACAAAATATAATAAAATTATATTTTCTTTATAATCATATGCTTAAGGCCTAAAATGCCTTATATTTAACTTTTCTGATCACTGCACGTTATATAATAATTGGTACATAATTATATTTTATAAATCTGATACATGATAAAAGAAATTTTAAACATAGTATATACAAACAAAGCAATGTTTGTATATTTTTAAGTTACAGAATAACTTCTGGTCTAATTTGATATGATGAGGTAAAATTTTATCGTAAAACCAACATCTAAATAACTTCAATTGATTTTTCAGCTCTTAGGAGAACTAAAAAACTTGCCAGTTTATACAGAAATATATAATCCAAACTCAGTCCCAATTATGTCTTTACAAGCTGATGACGCGATTATAGGACGTGAGTACTACCCTCTGGGAGACACCTCTTATCGTATAGAAATGGGTTCAAAAGCAACGGTACTGGAAAGGAAAGAGGGTCCAATGATACATTTTCGAACACCATACTCATACTGGACCATATTTAATAATGAAATAGAGAAAGTTCTAGATCGAAAGCAAAGCCATTCAAATATTAATATAACGCTAGAACGTGTGTATGAAGGTACTAAAGTTTTAAAGGGTGTGTTAAAAGCGCTAGCTTTAAAAAAAGAGATACCCAAGACTTTGGTAGCGCCTAGTGAAGGTGTTTTTGATGTTTTGGTCCGCTTCATGAGGACTGATTCACCGCCGTTGCAGTTACTTGTGGAGTGCCTCAACGTGTGCACTATTTTAGTACCGATATTTCCTAAGGAGGTTCAATTAAGGTCAGTAGCTTATTTTAAGCTATAATTGGAATGAGATATTTTATTACACTTTATATTTATATATGTATGTATATTGTCGCATTGATATTTGGACGTTAACTTATTTGTCCGTGAAGTTATAATAAATCAATGGTCATATAATTTTTCAGCTCATAATTTTCGGGCTGTTAACCACACTGATAAAAGCTGTGGATTTTTTAGGGCTATATCTAACCAGACTTGGGAAGTCAAGTAATTTGAATATACGTTATCCCTTACCGAAGTGATAAGTAATATAATCACTATTTTTAACATTTTTATAATGTTATTCCACGCTTGAGAAGGAAAAATACGCGCGCTACGAAGCGCTAACGTGTCGGATTGTTCAAGCAAAATCAAAAACCTTTTATTCTTTATTCTGATTTAGACTCTCTCTCTCTGCCCATGTCCGAAATTATCCACAACTTTTATATCGGAGTTGGCAACGGTTACAATTACTGTTTTTATTTCGGATATCGATTAGTCATGATTATCAAGTGTCCAATAGTGCTGACATTTCTTCAGCGATGAGCTACACTCGTTCTTCAACACCCGGTGACCCTGAAAATAGCGTCCATTAAAAATCGTATTGGACCGCAGTTTACTCTGTCCATTACGATTTTCGTAAATCGTAAAATCACTATAGTATTTTACGGAGTCCCCTAACATCCCTCATTTATATTATTTCAGGCTAATAAACACAGGTCTGCTACCACGTATAATAAACCAGCAACTAACCCACGTAGAATACGCGAGCGGTGTGTCTCTGGACTCGGCGGCAGTGGGCGCGTACCTCGTCACGGTAGAGCAGACGCACGGCAGTTACGGGTTTTTAGGGGCCTATGTGGATTTGATTTGTGCTTTTTGTGAGGTAAGTTGAGTTTTTTGGGGTTGGGAATTATTGTATATTTGTTTTTAAACTTCTGTTTTATACTAACAAATTGTGATAATGTACGAACAAAACTATCATTCCAGTTCTTTTTGATTTCCATAATAATCTTAAATACAATAGTACAATTTTTAATGTGCGTATCTATGGTGCCATGTTTTGAAAAAAATACTAAATGTTTAAAAGAATGTCAAAAGAAAGAAGCCTTGTTAAATTATAATATGTGAATTTATAAATAAAATTCAAGTAAATTTATTAATATCTAAACCTTAAAAGCAAATAGCTACCTTCATAATAATACAGGGATATCTTTTTACAGGCCTCTGACGACGATCGCATTATAACAGAAGTAATTCTTCCTGGCCTAGTTTTGATAGTACGCGAAGTTTTCCCTAACATTTGCGGCTGGAGGTATAAAAATGCAACAGAAAGAAGACAAATATTAAAAAGATGTGCCAAATTCTTAACGTTAATATTACAACAAACTAGTAGTAAACCATCAGCAATACTTTTAAAGAAAACATGCCTCTATAGTTTGACATATACCGAAAATGCTTTGGAGTTGCTGAAAATAATTTCTATTGGTAAGTGTATATTTGCAAATAAAAAACAAGTTTTTATTTATATTAATTTCAAATCTCCATAAGCAAATAGAATTAGAAAGTCTAAAAAATCCAAAATTGCTACCTGTCTTGATTTGTGTGTGTTCTTAAAAAATATATTTTAACAAAATATAGCTGATTACAAATACTTGTATTTTAATGACCTATATTATATCACTCTAGAAGTACATGAATGCTCATACTTCTAATTTCATTTAGATTGCTACCTCCTGTTTCCTAAGTTGTTCCTAAAATTTGTGGACATACTTTTTCCACTTTTCGCTTAATTATAACGGCGAATTCTGAGTGGCGGAACTCAAAGTCGCGCTTTGCCATGTTACGAGAATGAGGAAGTATATATAATTATAATAGAGAACGGAAATGTTTTAATGTGAACGGAGTGTCTTAACACTAGATTCCTAGATTCCCTCTGCCTACTCCGCTATGTGCAGGAGACAGCGTAAATCTAAAAATATAACATTTTTGTACCTATTTCTTTACAGGTAACAATCGTTTAGAACGTCTAATCCAAGAAGACTCCAACTGGATATCAGGGCCCATATATAAATATACATATACATTACAACGATGTCTCGCAATAGTAATGTTTACTTTACGACAAAAAGAGTTAATTTGTGACACTAATGACGTCACACCTCTAGAACATTTAATTTTTGCACAAAATAAACAGAAAGATGAGTTAAAAGTAGTGCCCAAAGTTACTAGCTATATAAACCACGCGTTTAATAAAAGCTTGTCGGTGCTAAGTTGTAGACTGTTGAAGAGATTTGCTGATGTAAGTATTTTAAAAATATTTTGTTTATGACATTGAAAATTTAGATGTATCTCACTGTATGTAATGGTTATAGGTTCATATGCCACTTGAAGGAACTGATATCATTAAAGTATGCAATGTTTTACTGTTGAGTTTCTTGCCGGCTCTTCTCAGCAGAACTGCCTTCCGNAGAAGTTCTCATATCCTAATAATTATTAAATGCCCCTAAAATATTTTTTTTACTTATATTAGTTAATTTAAGTTAGTAGGTATGTTTCATGACAAAATAAAATAAATTTGGATATATTGGCTTACTCTAACTTTCAACATTTTCAGGGTTTCCAAATGTCACTGTTCGCGTCCCTGGACATGACTGGTTACCAAGTTCGTGTAATGTTTCTCGACCGATTGCGCGATGAGCACGAAACTATTGAACTAAAACTATCGATATTAGAATTTGTAACAACCTGTATAGGAAAACAACCGGGTCTCACTGAAGCTTTCTTTATGATAAATCATGAGAAATCTAAGGAAAAGGAAGATGATAAAGAGAAAGATAAGATTGAGCCTGATGATAGTTTTGACGGTATTTTGGGTTATATGGCCGATTATCTTGGTACTGTTAAAGCAGTAAGTTTATTTTTATCTGTGTTCTTATTGGTTATTTATGGAAAAATACTACTTTTCATTTGAATTGATTACAAACTAAGTACATATTTAAGTGACTTGACAAAATGTCCAAATTTTTTTTCGTTTGAACAACAACATAAAATAATTGTATTTTTCTTTATTTCGCTATGCATTTTATCTCTTTAACGCAATATAAACTTTGTTATAGGATGTTAAACTCTTGCACAGTCCATTGCTAGGCTGCATTATGGCATTGTTCCATGCATTATGGAAAAATAACATGCAGATTTTGGTCAAGAAACTGCGAGAACATCCAAAATTTTGGGAGCACATGACTAGCCCACTATTCAGCGAAATCCAGCCAGGGCTAAGAACTTACGGCCAAATATTTAATGTGCTTGGAATTGAGCTCTTCGTGTCGAGAGGAAAACTTGAACCTAACTTAAAAGAAATGCTAGATCAATTCTTTGATACAAACAAAAAGCACTTAGATACATGGATAGATTACATATTCTCTTTTAAAGGCAGAGATGAAGATGAAGAAATGGTAGATAAAGTTCCAGTGTGGCTTGGGTTGCTTACAACATGGAAAGACTTTACGACAATTTTCTGCAAATGTCTTCCAATAAGTCTGAATATCGCACACAAGGCTAAAATGGTGGCACCGTGTATGAGTGCATTGCTCAACGAATTAGACGACTTAAAAGACGAGAGGCTTATTGTCATTTTGGCTGAATTATACGTAATTATGTTGGCCAACTGGAAGGACGATTGCTTTGAAAATCGTAAAACAAGCGCAAAACAGGTCGATAACTTGCTTACTAATACTGCTATTGTATACGAATGTCTACATCCGAGAGCAATACGTGCAATTCTTTCTATAGGCACCGTAGCCATTAGTAGCTTAGATTACGAAATAAAAGCAAATAGCGTTACTGCACAAAGTATTATTCGATCTGTTACTAATATTAATAGCTTAGAATTAGAGAAGCTATTCGATGATGTACGAGACGATACGAAAAATGGCATAAAACAGAGCGACCGTTCTGAAGAAATACCTCCAATAGTCCTATCTTTAGCAATGTTAGAACAATGCTTGGATTTATACGACGATATGTTCTCCGGACTCTCCCAATGGTTCCAATCGACGAAATTTATAAACAAATTGCTGTGCTGTCTGCAAATCTGTTTGCAAAATCGCAGGCATTATCATACTTCACTTGCCGCATTAAGATGCTTAACGGCGTACTCAAGAGGTCCATTTTCTAAGGATTTGCTCATAAGCGATGTCGATCAGTTTCTATGGATGCAATTATTGCCGCCAAAATTTGAAAATTCAAATGGAAATAACAATGGCACAATCGTTTGGAAACCTCAGGAATGGTGGCGTGTATATGCTTATAGTTTAGATTTCATATCAATGATGTTAATGAAGCACGGTCAGTTCTTTGCGGGCGACGCCATTACTTTTGTGGGGGTACACTTAGAACATTTAATTGAAGCTGTTCTGTTGCCTCGACAAGTGTATAATATAGATTCTTTAAATTTGTGTGCCTCCAGCTTAAACCTTATAGTACAGTTAGTTAAATTTGAAGATAGATGGCGAATGCAGAATATCAATTCCTTGATTGGTATTATGGTGAGTACCTAATAATAATGCCATATTGTAATTATTTTTTTAGATTCACACAATAACCTGAATACAGTAGGGTAAGCCGAGGCAACCTGGAGTTAAAAAAAAATAATTTCTCACTTTCCATCCAATTTCAAGACAATGTGAGTTGAGTTTGCTTTTAATACTAATGTTTTAGTAGTAAAGCCTTATATAATTTTACTACAAAAGACCAAAATTAATAATATAATTCTGTTATATGAGATGTACAGCGTACAGGTAAAAATAATAATAATACATATAAAAAATCCGAAATAAAATAATACAAATTAAACCCAACAGCGTAGCACGAGCGCGTGCCTGTACCAATGCGTGATGCAGACGCTGCGCGCTCGCCGCTCGTCCGACCTCACGCCGCAGCCCGACGACCAGCCCGCCGCCACCGCAGCGCCCGCTCTACTACATAGGTATATTTCCTCCTAAAGAAATGCATTTGGCCTCTCGAGAGGAGGAGACTCAGAACAAAACCTTACGGTCTGAAGAACACAATTCTTTTTATTACTTGAGAGTAATAACATTTCTATTTTACTTTCCTCTACTATGTCCGTTTTTTTTATAATCTTGAGAACTAAGACTGTTAACGATTTCAATTTTTATATTTTGTGTTAAGTTCTCAAAATACAATAAATATATTTGTTTATTTTGTTGCAGAATCCTCGAGATACTTCACATGGCAACACTCTGCCTATTATCATTCAGTCCGGACCTCCTATCCCTATTGGCTGACCCTGTGTTAGACGTAGAGCGCTGGCAGCCAATCGTTGAACTGCATTTTGGTGCTCCAAAAATTACTTATGAACAGTTTCCACAGCTCACATTTGGCAGTATTCTTTCGGCGATTTGTTTGTTGACCAAGTCTTTGAATCATGTAAGTATTTAATGAGAGTTAGCATATGACGCGACGGTTGTGGCCTCGAACACATTCGGGCGGATGATTGATTTTCATTTTCTTGCACTAATAGGAAGGGAAAGTACGACGACGATACGCTACGACAATATATTAGAATTGGCGTTGGCGAGTTAAAATCTGCTAAATAAGTTTTTTGTCGTTGTCTACTTGTACATTTCTTGTCACAAAAAAACATAAACGACGTACGAATCGAGAATACAAATTAATTTTCGATAATATACGTGTCATGTTTTTTTTCTCTTAAGAATTTGCTTAACAGGCGATTAGTAGGTTTATACTAAGCCGACGATATGTGAATACCTGGAACGTAAACTGAATAAACGAAAGCTAAGTAATTTGTTCCTTTCCAGGCCTACCACACGGAAGAATGCAGCGGCGCGCGCTCCCCCCGCGGCCGCCGGCGCGCTTGCTCGTGCAGCGCCAGCAGCCCGGGGGGCGTGGGCGCGGGTGGGGCGGGGGGAGGTACACGGGGGGCGGATGGGCGCGCGGCCCGCAGCGAGTCCGCCGGCAGCATCTCTTCAGCCGCCAGCGCGCTGCCAGCTCCGAACGAGCGCCTGGTGGCCGGCGCGTTGGAGGCTACTGTCACCTTGCTAGCGTCTCAGGTCATTCTTTGGTTTTTTTAGATTCATTGTGCCACAATGACTTTTGCTTTTTGGCTTACTCTTTTATTTATAACTTTTTAAAGTTGAGCTTGAACTCGAACTAACTTGCTTGTCATGTCTGTAGCATAAGATAATTTAGTTTCAAAAGTAAAACATTATTTTTAGAACATAAATAATACTTAATAAACTTTTCTTGTAGGCTCTCCTTGCAGTCCGTGACCCTAATGTACCGGGCCGTCACAAACAGCTAGTACGACGTGAACTCGCCTCTGAATTAACAGTATTTCACGACTTTGTCCGTAAACGCATACTTTGCGCTGCTCACACACGTCCACATCTCATTCGAAATAAACTAGGAGCATGGCCACTTACCGCCAACGAAGAAGAGACCAGAAGAATAGAAGAAGCAAGACAAGAAAGAAATCCATGCATCATAGATGATAATCTAGGAAGAGACTTACCTCCGCCCCCACCCCCGAAAAGATCGACTCACGACTCCATGCGTGAATATATATTACGTAAACACTATTTAGACAAATGCGCACAAACACCTACAAAAGAACCCCCTTCTCCCGTTTCCCATTCAACGCCCACTTCAGATAAAAAGAAAGATAGTTCTAGAAGCTCGAAACGAGTTTCATGGGCAGAAACCACAAGAGATAGCGATGAAATAGATAGTTCTTTGCAAGAAATTGAATCTGTATACTCCAATTTAACAGATGTTCAAATAAACAATGATGAGGATTATTTCCATTTTATGTCTGTTGTATTTCTTTATATTTGTCAATCTGAATTATAACTTGTTTCTAAGAATAAAAAGTTTTTTTGCATTTAATTTTCTTTCTTTTATAATAAATATAGATGAAAAAAATGTTTTTTTACTGGTCTTTTATTTTCTGTTTTAGTTTATTACAAATAAAAAGTGACCATATCTGTTCCTTGGAGCTAAAATAAGTATAATTAAATATTCAGCTATCATTATTCGTAGTATTAGCCACGCTTCGCTTTGCCTCGTTATTAGAGCGAGGATATGAAATATTTAAAAAATCATAACCTCGAGTGGGAAGCGAACCCACTATCTGTCACATTTACAGACGCACGCTGTGCTCCTGCTCCATGCCTGGCCTCATAATAATATTATAAAAAAGAATTATTCCCAATATTAAAGGTTTAATTAATAAAAAAATGAGTATGGGTTAGTTATACAATACGGTATATCAAGTTTATAAATATTTGAAACATTTCCTTTGAATTAATTCTCGAAATTAATCTACAGTAACAACAGTAAGTATACATATAAAAAAGCTAAAGAAATTATAATATTTTTTTTTATAATTTACTTTTTTTTATCTTTCACTTTTTAATAATTCACATTATTAAAAAGTGAAAGAATAAGTATTTATTATCTGTAGTGTACACTTTTGCAATGGCAACATTTTAACATGGCCGCATGTTGAACGAAACGATTTTCTTTACTGTTTGCCAAATAAAACAACGTTTACGTTGATTCTGAGCGGATTTATGTCGATCGTGAAGCCGGTACATTGAATAATTTGTGAGACAAATTTACGGTAAGAATAGTACGTGATACACGAAGTTGAAACGATACAAATGAGATGTTTGTTTGACGGTTGTTGGTGAATATTTTGTTTGTGATGTAGGCTGCGATCGCGACGATGATGCATCACCCGAACATGCATCATCAGCCGATGTCTGGACACCCCCCTCAACACATGCCGGCTCACCAGGGCATGCCCGCCCACCACCAAATGCCGCCGCATCAGATGCACAGGGAGAACAGGCACGTAACATTAACTAGGTAACGTCCGGCTTTTTATTATTTATTTGCTTCACTATCAAGTTTATAGTCGTTTATTTTGTAACTATCCATTAGAATCATTTTTAAGACATTGTAGGTACTTTTAAATACATAGTTCAATTCTTATAGGTGATTTGCAAAAACATAACTGTCAATCATAATATAGAAACTAGAACAAGCTAATTATACCTTATTGCTTTACATAGTATATTTGAATATATATTTTCATGAAAAATATTAATACTATTTACTCAAACTACACTTGTGTATCAGTGAAATATACATAGCGCTGACAAAGTTTATTTTGTTCTTAAACTCTATACATGCTGTTACACTTTTGTATTATATTTATTTAAATAAATAAAAATGTCCTTATTCTGATACAACATAAATAATAACTTAAAGTGTAATGGTTTATAGTTGACAAATGCTATGGAAAATAATTTATTATACTATATTTTTATGATAATACAAAACACTAATATTTTTAAATAACAATTTTTCTCAAAAACATCCATTTAATAACAAACATTAACATTGAATACATGTCCAATAGCACGACTTATTTTATTATACATATAATACATATTTATGTTATTAACTATACTTTGTACTAATATGGATTAAATGTTTATTAGTCTAACTCAAAAAATGCATAATAAAAGAAATTGAATATTTAATAAAAATATGTACCATATTTACAATTAAATATTGAATTTGAAGTCAGGTAAGGACATTGTTGTGCAGTGAGATGGCATCTAACTGCAAATAAAAGGCTGAAATATTTTTTATTTCCCCACTCTGAAAGAAAATTGCCACATAGAAATCAATCATTCAATTATGGCTGCTTGGGTTTTTAATATGTAATAATTCAATGGATAGTGTAATGATATTATATACACCAAATATGTTATCATTATAGTAGGTTTAGTGTATATAAAAATATGTACTGCATTTCTAAAAACTAGAACATGCAGGCATTAGTTCCAGTATATTGGTTAATTCTATTAATAAGGCATTTAATTGATATTTACTCCATCTGACAATTATTTTCAATACTAGAGAACCTAGTACTATTACTAGTCCTACAGTAGTAAGTGCTACACTTAACTTTTATGACTTGTTACAACTAGCGAGTCATTAAAAAAAAATAAAAAAAAATGTCAACACCCTAAACCCTGCATCTCTTGGACACCTAGAGGCTCAGATTCGAATCCCTCCATGTAAAATGTTTTATGTGTGTAGTTATCTCATATTTCTTAGTGCTCCGTTGCACTCCCTAAGTAATTTTAAATATGCATTATCTGTCAGCCACTCAGTAATTAAAACATAAGCCATGTTTTATTTTATTTCTTATATTACAACATTTTTTTTTCATTATCATCATACAAATTATCTTTTACAGATAATATCTATACATTGAAAATTAAACTTTTAGCCAATTGTATAAAATATTACAAATTGATATAACTTTTTATTTTCTTGCTAATTGAACACTAAATGTTAAGGGAACATAATCACAATACAATTGTGAAATTTGCATTTAAATCAATAGAAATCGTTAAAAAAAAAATGGTATTTGTAAAATTGAAAATAATTAATAAAAAAAACATGCTTCGGTAGTGGGCACATCTGACTAAAAAGATTTTTTTTGGGTTCAAGTTCAATATTTATATTAAAGTATAGAGGCCAGCAGTGGCGCAGGGGCACAATTGACTGTAAATAAAAATATGACTAAACACGACTGGTTGTAGGTTCGAACCCCACTCGTGAAAATGAAATATTTATTGAAATTTATATTATCATTTTCGTCGTTCTGGTGTCGAGGCAAAACGCACGATGGGTTCCGCTACTCAACGCGCATTGTCTCTTAAATTCGGCAGATAATGGGTAACGAAGTGTCTTAACCTAAGCCTTCCCGTCTGTGTGCGGGATACAGCATGAAGTTGATTTTGATTTAATACATTAAAATATCAAGATATTTGAGGCATAGATACATAATGAGTAGCTGAAAATGCGATGGTCGTTGGCTCAATTGGAAATCAAGTTCCAACTCATATTTCATTCCTCTGAGTGGAAATTGAACTCATTTCACCCATTATTTTTATTAGGCAGGCATAAATACCAAAAAAAGGTTGAATTTAATTGAATTAAATATAATTTTTGAACATAAAAAAGTTCAGCAGCTATTGATTATACAATAAAGTCGTCAATGTTGTTGATCACTCATATTTTTTGTATACATATTTGAATTTATGACTATTCTGTTACTTAACCACACATGGTGCGTCTCATATTCTAAGTTCAGTTCAGTTAATATTAATAAAATTAATGTGAATTTGACAACATAATAAATGATATAGATACTTATTTTTAACTTACTTATTTTAATTATGAGAGTCAAAATGTGTTGAATACGTTCGTCTGGGGTCTATAAAATCGTTGATGGTACTCCGGGCATTCTTTTTCTTACATTTAGGGTAGATTTTATTGATAAACTTCACATCTCTCTTGAAGTGCAATAATAATACCCGATTTCAGCTGATCGTCACTCAAACATTGACACTATTTAAGAGAAGTCTGTGTTTTACCCGTTCGGCTATAAAGAAATGTCCTTATTCATATGCAAATTTTGTGTAATTTGTTGATACGTCGAGGGTTCTTTGCGGCTCTCTTTGTTACTCGAACTGGTCGTGAATGGAACATATGACGGCACTTTTGATGCGAGGCTGCCTTGTAATGAATATAAGGACTTTCTTAACCCATGCCGATATATCATGTCCTTTGAACGGCCAGCCAGTTGGAATAACAGTATGGCAACGGGCGGTTGACTGAACGACCCCTAGAAAGTCTTTCTCATTTCTCACGTGGCCTTGTAGGAAGTGCAGTGCAGTGTTCGATATAATAATAATAAATTATTGAAATATTTCAATGTTATATTAGTGAAAATATAGTGATTTTGCGTATGTATTTATTTATTATAAGTTTAAAAGTGTCACAATAATTACCAATCCATAGATCCTTTGGCAACTCTTACGTCAAGATGTAAAATTATTTTAACCATGTTTTAAGTGATTATTACAACGGTTCATAGATAATAAAGTATTAATAAAGTTAAAGATAAACAATACAGTAAGTATAACTTATCCAGGGTGCCGCTGGGTCCCTCTCAGGCGGGCGGCGGCATGGGAGGGCACGGGCAGATGGGCACCATGGGCACCATGCCCGTCCACCATCCGCCCGCGCAACGACCGCCTCATCCCATAAGAGCTATGCACCACCCGTCACAGCATCACTCTGTACCGCCAGTGAGTTTTTATTGTAAATTATTTTTTTCCAGTAATCTTGTGTTGAGATGAGATGATTAAAAAGTAATTAACATTTCGAGAGAAGATGGATAGTATAAAGTAAAAACCAATTAATGATACTGACCGACAATTCTTTTTTCGGAAAGCTGTAATTATTTATTAATTGGCTTAGTTACAAATAGAGGTCTATTTGGATTTGATGTAAGTATTTGCTGTAAACTATGTTTTTTTTAAAAGTATTAAATTTATCAAGTTTTGTTATAAAGCATTCATAAAGTAAGATGTCACTAGTAAAAGTTGTTCATTAAATAAAAGAATTTTCTTGAGAAATACAAAAATATTCATTTTAAAATTAAGACAAATATGCAACTACTCATTCTAATAAAAAAAAGAAGATCAATAGATATTTATTTAAATAATAATACAGTACGGCCGATATGTGGTGGCCGCCTTCAACTTAGGCAACTTAGCCATGTACAGCTAAAACAAGGGCGGCTACCTGGCTACCTGGCTCTACAACTGTACTGTATAGTTATAAATCTTGTTCCCACCAGCAACAAACGCGGCTACGCAGGCCATACGCGGTGAGCGGCGGGTACGGTCCCGGCGTGATGCCGCCCCCGTACGCGCAGCCGCCGCCTCTACCGCCGCCTACCACGCAGCAGAGTCATAATGGTAAATGAGATTTTTGATGTGACTTGTTTTACAACATTTTGCTTAATTTTGATTCTTGTAATTTATTCTCTCTTTATATGTTTTGTGAATGTGTTAAATTAGTTTTAATTGTCACTCGTGATTTAACGCTATATCTTAAATTTAGGCGGAAAGCGATAAAACTTCTGTCTACATTGCTATGCACAAAAAGTACACATAAAACTACAAACAATATTTTTTTTCCCGAAAATCAAAGGTAATCTCTGTGAAAGTAATTTGCAACAAAAAAAACTGACAATCGTTTTAATGTTTTCATTATTTAGCATACCATACCCACAACATTTCACAACCACATTTAACCTATAAACCACATTATAGTCACGATAAAATAATAAATGCTCATACTTTTAAATGTCATTGATGTCAAAGCAGATGTTATACAATAGTCCGATATTGGCCCATTTTAAAAACACATCATTTTTTTTTATAGTTTGCAAATATTTGTCCAATTTCAGTAGTACCAGTAATCCCACCAGCAAACCCAGCACCAGCGGAGCCCAAAGAGGAGGTCGCCGCCACGAGCGTGACTGCGGCGCCGGCAGGGATCGCGGGGGGTGCGGCGGCGGGGGAGGAGGGCGACAGCGACGCGGCGGGCGAGGGCGAGGCGGGCCGCGCCGCCGCGCCGGCCAACAGTAAAGAGAAGACGCCTATGTGCCTGGTCAACGAACTGGCCAGGTACAATAAGGTCAGTAAGCAGAAAGACATTTGTTAAGCTAAGACACTTTTTTATATATTTTGGATAATTTTGAGACTAACTTTGACGAAATATTGAGGAATTGAAAGTAGCTTAAAAACTCTCTCATTTCATACTTGTTAACCCAACTTTATAGTGAGAATATCGGTAAAACACTTATGTACATTGATTAAAAATGTGAGCTATATTGTGTAATTTCAAAAGGAAGTTAGCTTTCCTATAGTCATCAAGTGCTGTATTAGGTCCATAGACTGAAATTTTCCATTGAGATTGCATATTGTAATTTAAAATTGTGGCACACTCAGTTTGCCACCTAATTAAAACAGGACTACAGAATTGTATTCAAATATATGATATATAAAATATTACAGATTAAGCATCAATATCGCCTCACTTCAGAAACAGGACCTGCTCACAAGAAAGTATTCACAGTAACACTCCGACTGGGTGATACTGAGGAATATACTGCAGAGGTAATTACAACTTTAAGGCATATCTAATTACTTTTCTATTTGTTACTGCAAAACTCAAATAAGTTCATGAAATATCATTCAAGAAATACTGTACTCTCTCGGGCGAATGAATTATTATTTATTAATATTTTTATTTATTTGCTCTAGTACCAAAGTAAAGCGCGGCGTTGAGTTTCGTCACTCAATACGCAATGCCTCAAAAATTGGTAGAAAATGGAGAAGTAACTTAACACTAGGTTCTCTTTGCCTACCCTGCTATAGGAGGATACAACGTGAACCTAAAATTTTGTTCAAAAATAGTGGTTTAATAAAAATGTATGGCTAGAGTGGTTCAATGGTTCCCACCTGGCGCCAGCGCGAGTTCGAGTTCCAAAAAATCAAGTTTGTACATGTATTTCGAAAATAAAATTTATAATCTCAAGTTGGTGCAAAAGAAGACACCTCACAATTTTAATCTACAGAAATGTTAGACATCAACACTTCTTTCTAAAAAACATGCCTAATTTTTTTGCAATCTATATAACAATGGAATATTATAAAACACTTGCTCGCTTACTTTTAGTTAAAAATGAAAATGAACATAAAATAAATATTGTCTGGCAGGGGTCATCCATAAAGCGCGCACAGCACGCGGCGGCGCGTGCGGCGCTGGCGGGCACCCGCTTCCCGCAGCCGCCGCCGCGCGCGCCTCCCGCCCACGCACACCACGCGCACCACCACCGCCATGCTGGTACGTCACGACATAACTATATCTTTATATACACACTAGAAACTCCGTTAATGGGGTAATTGATTTCTTTTAACCTTGGAAACCTAATATAAGACACTCTTCATCACGCACCACAAAATTTGCAGAGATGGATGGATGGATGGATGTGTCACAGTAAAACATTTGAATATTGTCTAGGGGCCTCTATGTGATGGACCTGTGTCCCCACGCAAGCCGGACCGGGTTCTTTAAAACCCGTGAATCTTTAAAGAGAAAAGTAAAATAATAATAAAAAATAAAACAGCCTTTTATTTCTTACTAAAAAAGTAATTTAAAAAAAAGAATATGTAGTTTTTTGTGCTTTTTTTGTTAAAAACAGTTTGCAAGAACCCCTTTTCCGGTAAATGCCTCTTCCAATGCTTCCCAACGTTCTCTATTTTGAGCAATTTTAGTCCATGAGTGAACAACTAACCTAACTATCTCGTCTTAACATCTCGGTAGCGGCCTAAAATATATAAATAACGTGACCTTATTAACCTAACATTCTATCCGAACAGGTGCAGTGATGCCAACCGTGGAGCTTAACGCGTTAGCCATGAAGCTCTGCCAGCCAGCCGTGTACACGTCGGTGCCGGCCGTGCCCCGCCCGCGCCCGCGCCTGCCCTACCGTCTGCCCGCGCCCTTCGTGCCCCCCTACCCGCACGTGCCCCCGCACGGGGCACACACCCCGCACACTCCACACGCGCATGGTGCGCCCAGGATGGTTGAACCAGCTTCTTTGTTGTATAGGTAAGATAAATACCTAAGTTTATATACATTTAATCTAATAATACATTTTAATCTGAATGTCAAAATAAAAATATTTTGAGGAATATCAATCTAAAGAAAGTTTAAATACTGAAATTGTTATTTATGAAAGCTATTATGGTATTTCTTACTTTACTACAGGGTGAGAGTATGTGTAGGCGGTCGGTCGTGGGTGGGCGAGGGCGCCACGCCGCAGGGCGCGAGGCACGACGCGGCGGCGCGCGCGCTGCATGACCTGCGACCGCTCTCACACGGGGACACTGATAGTGGTATGTTATTCTAGGAAAGCTAGTGTTAAGACACTTTGCTTGTAACACACTGCTCAATTTTTGTGACACTGAATGTTGAGTTGTACTGAACCTATGGTTGTTGCAACAAATGTATTACTTACAAAAGGTGTGGACTTGAGCCATGATGGTGTGGATATTAACTATTGCAGTTCTCATTCTACAGCATTGTTTATTTAAAAAAGTAATGATCTTTCACAATAATTACATAATGCAAAATCTAAGGTAAATAATTCTACCTATATTTAATATTTTTAATACTGGGCAATAAGTATAAGTATCTGCCAAAATAATGATATATTGAAGGAATATAAAGAATTCACAATATAATTATATAATTTATAGTACATTTATTTTTTATATCTTCACTCTGTATGCCACAAATAGCAAGGTAGCACAAATAGTAAAGACTTCGTTCTCGTTAAGACTTTTACCCATTATTTGCTGAATTCTGAGGGCACCATTGCATGTTGAGTAAAATAAAAATGTTTTTCATTTTTTTAATTTTTATTCATTATTAATTATTTTTCGTTATAGGTGACGGCTCAGATCTACTTAATTCAGAAGTAAAATCCCCGGTGTCATTGGTGCATGAACTAGCATTAAAAAGAAATTTATCAGTCGCGTTCACTGTGAAATCTGAGCGCGGTCCACCGCATATGAGGGTCAGTATATTTTGACTCTACCATTTTATCTACTTTACTTTACTTTAATTAGAATTTGGTCAGCTTTTTTCAAAGTAAAATGTTGTATTTAATATAAAAATATAATTTAAAAAAGAAAATAGAATTTACCGGCAGTTTTAGTTTTATGATTGTCAACCAGTAAATATTTATTAAGTATTTCTTTATCAAATCTTATTAAAACCATATTATATATATCACACATAGATACTATTAGGTTATATAAAATAATTACAAAATAAAACTCTTTTATCATTTTAACAGGTGTTTATAACAGCATGCACAGTGGGTGAAATGGAAACAGAAGGGGAAGGCAATGGTAAAAAAGTATCAAAACGGCGTGCGGCGGAACGGATGCTGGATGAAATGAGGCGACGGTGGCCCCCGGCCCTGCTGCGGGCGAGGCCTCCCGCTGATAGGCGGCGGCATGCACCGACTAAGAAGAAGCCTAGGAATCTTATTAAGGTAGGACTCATAGAGGCCTTCGTGGTCGATGGTTGATGTGCTCGATCCCCTTAAGGTGAAAACATGTTAAGCCCACGTAAAAGTGGAGTGGCGTATTTAAACAGTGTTAATGATTTATATGCTCCTAATTTAAGTAAAACAAATAAAATTAGGAAAAATAAATAATTTCCACGAGTAAATATAGAGCGACATTTTGATTTCGCCAATTTGTGAATTATAATGTTGCAATGCTAGGTTCTGTTTAAAATTAAATAATTTGAAAAGTATCATTTTTTTATAGCTTTGTAGACATTTGTACTATGAACTTTTGTTTTCAATTCAAATTCAAAATATTCTTTATTCAAATAAACTTATAATAAGCACTTTTGAATCGTCGAATGAACATATGAACAAAAAGCTACCACCGGTTCGGAAGGCAGTTCTGCTGAGAAGAGCCGGCAAGAAACTCAACAGTTGCTCTTTTCAAAATCAATGGTACAATCTATTACATTAGTTGGCAGCTATCCTGCATTACTGTTTTCACTTGACTAGATGTGTAATATTTTTACTATCGAAACTCACAAATAAACACTTATGTTTACAGGAAGGTGGTGCAGCAGAAGGTGGGGGGACAACAACAACCACTACAACCACCACCAACGGCGCCGACAATCCTATATCTCGTTTAGCAGTAGCTCGACATGCAGCTCGAGCCCGCTCCCCGCAGTACAGAGTGTTGGAGGAACGAGGCGCAGCCAGGAGGCGGGAGTTCCTGGTGCAGTGTGATGCACCACCACATTGCGCTACCGGACTGGGTCCTAATAAGAAGACTGCTAAACGACGGGCTGCTCATAGTGAGTTGATTTTGTAATACTTAATAATCTTTATTTAGCAGTAAGAAATTATGCAGGGATACTTATTAATTTAATATAGGTGCCAGAGATAGATGTACTGCTAGGAGGTGGGAGTTCTTGTGCAGTGTGATGCATAACCACACTTTAATACTGAACTAGGTCTTACAATATGATTGCTAAACAATAAGAATCATAATAAGTTTGTTTTGTTTTTCTACACAGTACGGCTCGGTACACAGTTTTAGAATAAGGATTCATTTCTCAATTAGACTTTCACATGTTTCGTTTTACTGTGAGACTAAAATGTTTAATACGTTACAGTTTACATCTTATTATTAAGTATTAATTCAAAATGCTACATTATCGTTAAGACATTTACTAAAATCTACATCTGAATATTTAAAAACCTATATTCACTGAATTTCAGCCATATTTTATTTGTTGTGTGTTATGTTATTAGGATCTATATTAAAACGTAACAATAATTCATTTCCAGATGTGCTTTTAGCAATGGAGATGAATGCGAACGGTGGCGAGGCGCCCGCTGTGGGCGCGGGTAATACTGACGCTGTCCCCGCCGCTGATGCTAGCAAAGCTAACAATGGCGACGTTAAACGGAAGGTACTGAATGTGCTTTTTACTTTAATATTTTTGAGTATTTTTTGTTATTCACACACTAAAGGCTCATTTTATTGGACACTACAACACACATTATGGATACAGGATATTTTCGTTCAGGCATGCTGTAGGGACCGCATGTTGTAATCGTTTTCATTAGGGCTCATTTTCATTGCTCTTAATAAAAGTAGGCTGCACGGCTATACGTATACGGCCTGCGGCCATTCCCCGCACGTGGAATAACTAATGAAATGAATCTTGTCTCCTGACTTAAAATTTTAATATTTTCTTATGCAGTGTGTTATTTTTCTTGTTTAAATTTCAGTCACTTGTAATTTATAAATTGATTAATCCTTACAAAACACATTTTCAAAAAATGCGAGAAAAGGTACAACTTTTATTTTGTTTATAATTTTCATTTATAATAAGTAAATAAATGAAATAAAAATAAGAATGAAATAGACATATCTTTAAATACATAAAATGTCTTCATTTTCAGGAAAATGAAGCAAACGGGGGCGGCGCCAACAGTGAAGTACGTCAGCCGGTTCCTGGCGTGCTCATGATGGACTACCACCAGCGGTCCGGACAACCTACACAACCTAACGGTAAACTACTATTTATTCCAAATAAATTTTTATCACAAATTAAGAAATTCAAATAAATTTATTTTAATAAAAAGTTCAATCTGTATGAATGAAGCTGACTGCAGTTGGAGAGTTGAATAAAGTATGAATTGTATTTATGAATAATATGAATTACAAATCATTCTAATTATATTTATGACTAATATATTTAATATTAAAATTGAAGTGAGAAAAAAAAAAAACTTTCCAACGACGGGATATTTCGTTGCACGCACGATAATTCGTCCACAATATCTACTGCTAGAGTAATTTAAAAGAATTTTTAATAATAAAATAAATATAAAGTGGCTATGTTTAAAGGAGTAAGCGAGACGAGTGCGACGGCGGCAGCAGGCGCGACCTCGCCCGGCGCCAAGGACCAGCTCATGTACCTGTCGCAGCTCCTAGGCTTTACTGTACAGTTCTCTGATTTCCCCAAGGTAGTTTTTTGTCTTGATATTAAATATTATTGTATTATGACAACATACATGTTTGTTTAGTTATATGTGTAACTTAAATACGTTAAAGACACGTATAGTATTTTATAAATATTAAATAAACTTATCTTAGTTTTATTTTTATTGACAAAATTCCTAAGTAAATGTTAAATACATTTTCCTTTAGATTCCTGGTGTGTTCTTTAATCTCAAATATTTCCCCAGCGCAACCATGGCGAGTACCTCTCGCTGGTGTCGCTGTCGACGGAGCCACCCGTCATGTGCCACGGCGGCGGCGCCTCCACCGCGCACTCGCACGAGCAATGCGCGCGTGCCGCCCTTCGCGCGCTCTCCGTCATGGGGCTGGACGCGCCCGCCACCGCCACCACCGCTGCTGGGTATTTAGTGTTACCGAACTCCGTTCCCATTGAGATACTTTCCTTAAACGGAAGTGTCGGAATTCGTTTCCCACTGGAGGATTGCGGATTGAGTGGCTGAACTCCACGCCGCGCTGTTCCTCGTTACCAGAACAAGGAAATTAAAATATTAAATATTTCACAACCTATCAGTCGCACGCTTATGCCCCTGCGCCACGACTGACTTCAACGTATCTTTATGTAAAAGAATATTCTTATAATATCAAAAATATACTAATATTCAGTTCAATTGTTGTGTAGGATGCCGAGCAGCCTCCCGGCCGGCGCCAAGCCGAACGTGATCACCAACGGCATCGAGTGAGGGCGCCGCAGCGACACGGGAATACCTCACGGCGCGAAATAAATAGTTCGGGAATCCTCGCATCAGGCAATATCGTTTATTTCGTTACTCCCCAGCCATGACGTATTCACCGCCGCCCTCCTCTCTCCGCCCTCCGCCCTCCTGATCTTGGGCCTTGCAACAAATTGTAGTCTCTTTATCTTTCTAAACTTTAACATAATTATATTACAAATACAAATATGTATATTTCTTTTTGTTGTGTTGTACTTTGCTTTTTCTCTGTTGTCATTTTATCGAACTGAACGTGAAACTATAAAATCTATGTATTATAATATAGGCGATGTATTTATTGAAATATTATTTATTATATTATTGTGTAATGGCAAAGTAAGTATACAAAAAACTTCGACGAGTCGAATCTGAATCATCACAAGTAAGTCAACGTAGATTTATAATTAGGATAATAATATCGTTATGAAATGCAGCTATCTCGTTTTTATATAGCTATCGAATAGACACTGGTATCATATAATATGTAGAAACGAACGTGTCAAGGCTGTGAAGCCAAACCAAAAGAGTTTGTCGGACGACGCCCGACAAGCGCGTGCATCATGCGGCCATGGTGACTCTAGGTTTAGCTCTACAGTTACGGTAGTAATCGCTGCATTCTCCACTCCCCTTACCTCCCTACCACTCCCCTTTCCCTCCTCGCGCACGTAGTTAAGCACCGGGAATGCCGCGATTAGGACGACTTGTGGCCTCGATTTTTAAATTCACCTTAGCACGTACGTCCCCATCCCTGACCCTACACTATGAAATGTGGAACCCTAGAGTAAGCCCCTCTCGAAGCTACTAGTTAGTGGTAGTGCTGCTAACCGACTATGTAAGGTTGCTTGTTAATTTTAGTCACTTGTATCGTTATATAACCATTAAGTTAACTAGAACTAATTAATACATCGTAAGTGTCACGATCGGAGGTCGTCGCCTCGCGGTCGGTTGTGTGCGCGCCCAGTGTACGTACATTTCATTGTAATGGGTCTAACGTACGAAGTATATCGAACTTTCATATTTGATTATTACGGTTTCACTAATTGGTATTCTTGGGGTTTCTGTTATAAACAAAAAGATTTTAAATCGAGGCCAACGGTAGAATTTCTTCATGTTGAATGTTTGTTGCACAAGTAACAACGCATAAAGAAATTAATTTTATTACTCGATAGATACGCCACAGTGGCATTAAGAAGTGTTTTATTTATTTTGTTCTAAGTAACTAATATTTTATATTATTATATGTGAGTGGAGCAAGTCCCTACGGAAGTTCGTGCTGTTAGCATTGTGTAAGAATAAAGAAATAAAAACTTAAAAGTATTGAATTGTTGTTCTTATTTTTCCCTTTTTTACATGGTTTATTTTAATTATATATATCTGTCTTCTGTTTATAACGATGAATGTATATTTATTAGGGGATATATAAAACAGTATATATTTAAAAATAAAAACAAAGTTTATTCAATAAAAAATAGTAGCAATGCATAACAATATCACCGATCTCACGACAAGACCTGAGGTAATCAACTGACTGTGGTTTTTGTTTGTGTTTGTATATTTACATAATACTAGTACAATCTTCATTTGATGCAATTAATACTATATATCTGTTATGGCACTCCATCACTTCTCAAACTCGAGTCCCAGCGCCTGCGTCATGAAGCACAATATGTCTGTATGCTCGCCGATCTGAGAATAAGCAAATCAATTTATAAATATTACTTATACGCCATACGCTTGTGCTCCTCTGCCACAACTGGCCTCCTGGAGTTTTTTAAATTTAATAAATATTTTAGTCGACTAGAGCATGAACTCTTGGTTAGTCACTCCACTAATTATAAGTATATAAGTTGTAGTGTCACTTACGATCTTGGCGGTGGGCTTCCCGCCGCCGTGTCCCGCCTTGGCGTCGACGCGCGCTAGCAGCGGGCGGCGTTGGGGCGCGGCGCGCGCGGCGTGCTGCAACGCCGCTATGAACTTAAGCGAGTGCAGCGGCACCACGCGGTCGTCGTGGTCCGCCGTCAGCACCAGCGTGGCCGGGTACTCCGCGCGACCAGCTGAGGACATCACGGTATAACTTATTATATATTGATTACCAGTAGCTCCTACCAGTTAAAGAGTGTTGATAATAATTATCTGTTTCACTGTTTATCCCTGATCAAATTGATATTAATCGGCAGTTGGACGTTGACGTTGAATTTAGGAAATTAAAATAAACATAATAATACTATTTATTATTAACATTTTATAAGAACAAATTTATATTTGCAAATGTTGTGAAAACTTTTATTAAATACATTTTTTCAACATTTTCTAATTTTCAAATAACATCTTTATAAGCCGATCCTTAAATCGGTACCCGTACTCACGCTTCTTAGAATTATTCATATATAATAAAACAAGCCGTACCATTATCAGGTGGTTGTATATTGTGTAGCGGTGAGTACTTCAACAAGTACTCAAACTGCGTCTTGTTGTCGGAGCTGCCGTAGTCCGACACCCACGCGTGGCCGATCGTGAACTTCTGGAAGCGTAACATGTCTAACACTCTGAAACATAAAAATAGCATAATTTACTATTTTACCCCTACCGGAAATAAGTTAATGGAAACAAGTTTCCAGGTCTCCTCTGCCTACCCTATTATGTGCAAAATACAACGTGACACTACTGTCATTACCCCTGATATAGTAGGATAGGCAAAGAGAACTTAGTATAAAAACACTATTTTTTTCACTTTCTTTCAGAATTTGCTGCTATTACATGATGCACATGCAAATATAAATCTTAGATAACATTTTTGACATAACATATGTGTTTTACTTAAATAAAAAAACAAGCAAATGTCACATGTAAAGTATTTCCTACACTTTGGTGTATAAAACGGTAGTAAATTTTTGTTAGCCTTTTAAATGTAGTAAGCTCTTTAATAAAATGCAAAAAAAAAACAATATCTAGTACTAACCCGACCTGCACGATGGCGGCGCCGTACAGCGCGGGCCGCTGGTTGATGCAGGCGGCGACGAGTAGGCCGCCGTTGGAGCCGCCCTGCGCCGTCAGAAGCTCCGCGCGCGTGTATCCCTCGTCGACCAGGTACTGCGCGGCGGCGTGGAAGTCGTCGAACACGTTCTGCTTGTTGAGGAGGCGGCCGGCGTTGTGCCAGCGCTCTCCGTACTCTCCACCGCCGCGGATGTTGGGGATGGCCACGACGCCGCTGAAGTGCTGCATGAACACCAGCCGCGTCACGCTGAAGCTGGGCTGCACGTTGATGTTGAAGCCGCCGTAGCCGTAGATCAGCGCCGGGTTAGAGCCGTCGCGTGGCAAATTCTAAAAAATATATAATAAGCTAAAATGGTATAAATATATATATATTTATGGAATTTTGGTAGTTGAATTTAAAGGAATTTAGTCTACATAGGTCATAACACAAAATATACGGCCGATGAGTCGTGGCCGCTCTGAATTTAGACTTTCTGTATTTTGTGCATCATTCATTTAAGACGAAAATAATAAAAGTAAAAATTATATAATATAAAAAATATATTATTTATTAATTTATCTTGTAATTTAAAGATTTTAGTTTATAGTAGATTATACATGATGTCACATTTTTAATTATATCTCTCATAGGAATCTTGAATTTTCTTATGCATTTATTTCTTCTAATTTATTTTTATAATATGTACATAGATATATATTGATTGATGCATATGCATATGAATATATGGATGCATATAATATGTTTTATATAAATTACCTTCTTAGAAACAATAAACATAGGAACTTTAGTGCCATCCTTGCTGGAGTAGAATATCTGTTTAGCCTCGTATTGTGATGCGTCGAAACCTTTCACTTCTACTTCTCTGAAAACCTGAAGAATCGGACAAATGCTATTGTTAATTTATATTAAATTAACTACAATATCGTTTAAATATAGCTGTTTATAATTTTTCAACCTTTATTATCTAAGTTAGCATTAATACAAATGTTTTCCTAAATAAACTTTTTTAATGCTTAGAAAAGACAAACTATACACGCGCTAGTACTAGATTAGATTTCTAAGAGATTTTATTTCTTTTAAATATTACCCCTGTGTTATTATAAAAGTGCTCCGTTAATTTCCTAAATTCTCTTCTATTTAAGCAAATAATTAAAAGTAAAAATATTTGTAATATTAAAGCAGCCTTCTTCAAATAACTTCAGGGCAGTATCGCTATGGCTGAGATAATGCGTGAGGGACGACATTAGGAAGTAGAACATTTCGATTTCAGTAGTACAATATAATTTGTTTTAAATAAATAAATTTATAACAGTTTTTTTAAGTCAAATAATAGAGGACGCAACGTAAGCAAATATCTGATACGTACACGTAATGGTTGTAGATTAAATTCTAAATGGGCAAAATATTTTTAATTTATTTTCATTTTCCAGTTAAGTAAAACTTACAACTTAAGTAGACTATATAGATAAAATAAAAACTCACAGTCGGCGTATAAGGCTTGCCGGTAGTAAAATCAACTCTATATATAATGCCGGGCGTGAGGAACGACATGAAGTGGTAGAAAATTTCCGTTTGCTCCTTCTTGCCGGAGAAGCCCACTATGGAGCCCACTGCGAGGTCAAACTCTTGTATCAGTTCACCCGCGTCCGTATGCACTTGTAGTACACTCTGAAATAAAGTTTTAATTTTAGTATAGAAATAGTAAAAAAAAAAAATATAAAATATTTTAAAATAATTTTGATGTATGATATTTTTTTGTAATAAATGTGAATTAGTTCCTTGTAAATATATATTCTATACATTCTTAATGTAAATGTAGAAAAATTACTAAATTTCACATATTCCATAACAGCAAGGTCTTATTATATATAAATTTATATATATAAATTGATATGATTAATTTTATGAAATAACTAATTAAAAAATATAAAAACTATTAAAAGTTCAATACACTTTAAAAGGTAATTTATTTGTTTTACCTTAACATCTCTAACGTAGTGCACGACCAGCTTGTCGTTGTCTACAGGCGCCGCCCAGTCGAGGACATCACGGGAGTGCTCCTATAAATATTTTTTCCATTAAAATTAATAATTTCAAATGTTTAGAGATATAACGTGGTTTATTCGTTTATTATAAATAAAGTGAACGTAATTGCCAAAAATAAGTGTAAGGAATAATTTTAAAAAGGAGGCAGAATCAAAAATAGAGAAATATTTTTTTTTGAAAAATTCATTAATTCACTCAAATTTAATAAAAATTAAAGAATCTGTAATTTTTCAAACATGTTCTTACCGGTATAAGTGTTTCCCAGTTCTCCTCCGCAGGTTTGTTTAAGTCTATCTTGATAAGTTTGTAGTTGGGAGCGTTTTTGTTGGTCCTGAATATGCAAATTGACCCATTGTTTGTTACGTACTGAAATCAATATGAATATTATATTAAAATTTCGATCCCTACACACTATCCAATGACTACTGATCTAGTGTTTTTTTAGCTTTACGCTGTATTCCGTACAGGGCAGGGCAGACAGTCCGTTCTCATTAAGACACTTCAGTTCTCTATTTTTCGCTGAATTCTCCACGCATTGCATGTTGAGTGGTGGAACTAAACGTCGCGCTTTGCCACGTTACCAAAGCGGGTAACTTAAAAAATTAGGCATTCCATTTCTTCGAGTCGAGACGAACAACCCACCGCCGCATTTACAGTAACCACGACTGGTCTCCAAATAATATACAAGAAAATAAAAAAAACAGTACTTACTTCATAATCAGCCTCAAATTCATGTACAATCTGTGTGAGATGCAGCTTGCCGGAGATCTCGGGCGTCTTGCTGAGGTCGGCAAAGAACAACAGGTTGTCGCGGCAGTCCTTCACCGGCGTCACTATAAGATAGCGGCCGCAGTCCGACACCTCGCCGGCACTGAGGACAACATATAATCTATAGTATGTAAAACTACAGATTGTTATGGATTTGTATGTCAAATTTTCTTTTACGTCTCGATATAAGCCCACGTTTTTTTTTGTATAACGTAAGGAAGACTTAATGGTATAAAGTAAGGAATCAAATTTTCTAATAATAATAAAAACTTTATGCTGCTTTAAGCTTTTGCGATGGACTTTAATATAACCACTTGAGATCATAAATTCTAAATAGAAATCCAAGTTAATCGTGGCGATATTAAGAACGCAAAATTATAAATGAATGGAAAAAAAAATATCAGGTTTGGATTCTCAATCAATCCATAAAAAAATACAACAAACAAGCATAAACTTTGTTGCTTGTAAACGTAATTTTGGTATATGACTAGCATGCATAAAATTTAATTAAAATCGATTTTATCTACTTTAAGTTCTTTAATAAGAAAATATCATATAAACGTATATAATATTTTTTATTAGCACTTAAGCAACTAATAAAATACAATAAAGAAATAATTAAATTTTCTATAATAAACGTACGAATAATTTATTAAGAATTAATAGTATACCATAAATAATGAATGTCGTTACATACATAAATATAACAAAAATATATCAAATAACACGAGATTGTAACGTAATAGCAAAGTTAGTGCTTTAGTGTATTAGATACAAATGATGCAACAAAACCTGTATATTGGTTACAATGAAATAACGAGACTAGATCGTCTGATGAAATTACTTGATTGTATAACAAATATTGTAATTATTGTAATAAATATTAAAATAGAACATAATATACAGGAAAAATAAACTAGATAATAAAATCTGTAGGTAAAAATAAGGTAAATCTAACTCTAAATTAAATAAGCATGAATTTGTATGAAAATTGCGTCAAACAACGTACGCCCGTTTCTCTTGTCCCAGCATTCGTGTATTGGTTTCTCTGTAGATGAACAGTAGAAAAGAAACTTCTCATAATTCACAATATGATGTAAATATATTAAGATTTTTTATATTACCTTATTTATTTAATGTAAAGTTTAACTTACAATAATTAAAAGTAGTATTTGGATGCTACAATTCTAAAAAATTTGTGGGGACCGTTTGCTGTAGCAGTCGCGAAATAAATCTCATCTAGCACAATGTAAAATTTATTTTAATAATGAGTCATATAAAATTGAGATTTCATCAATAAATAAACGAAAACAGTATCAAATTCCCATAAGGAAGGAATAAAAGATCCACCTACACATAATAAACCTATCTTTTACATATTAATTTCTCTTCCTTTTCCAGCTAATAATAAACTTAATAACAATATTACAAGTTTTAAATGAAACTGGATTAATCGCGTACTTCCCTGGTCATCGTTGGCGGTATTTTGATGCGTGACCTCCGCCAGATGTTGGGTCATCTAAATATACGCGATTATTACGGTAAAATAGTTTCATTTAAAATATGTAATAATCGCGACAATCAACGATCTTATTACATTAAAAGAGAATTAAATAACTCACATTCCTAATCACATTATGACAATGTTAGCAGAGTATTTGGCTATAAACGCTATGGTCGTGAGTTCAATCTCCATTCAGGGAAATGAACTATTTTCATTTCCTCGCTTTTGTAAGTCTAACCGCAGCGTTGAGCTCTGCCACTCAATAGGCAATGTCTTTAATTTTAGCTACTCTCTGCCCTATTATATAATTTTAAGAGAAATTGTTTGACTCACATCCTCCACAATGGCTCTTCAGGGAATTCAACAACAATGACGTCATCAGATTGAGGCGTGTTGAGGCGATGGTAACAGAGTTTCTGATCGCGATTGACTTCTGTTTCAGAACCGTCTGTTTTGCCTGCTTGGTCTGGATAGCGCTGGAGACAATTGACGCGTGAAAATGGGTATGTATACTTTTTTATTAATATATGTATGTAGTATTTTTCTAGGAAATGTGCGTATACGTACTAGGTTTCACACCTAGTAAGTGTATGCAAAGTTTTTACACAGTTACTTTATATACATGAATTGATCACAAGTCTTATTTCTCAATCTTATGTTAGTACAGTACTGTAAAGGAGTTGTGGCCGTCTTAAAGTTAGCTGTAAATGGCTTCGCAGATTTGATTTTAAGATTTTTCTTACTTTTTCTTATTTCCTTACCAGGTGACCTGGCCATGAATCGTCGACAGTATTGCAATACTTTCTAATATTTAGATAAACAGAAACCATCTGTATAATACATACTGAATAAAACAGTCCTTTGTTATCCTTCGACCATGCCATTGAAGCGAACTTGACTTTCTCTAACACCTCTGGATAATCTTTGCCTAAAATAATAGCCGTTTTTATAGCCATAAATTATGTAAAACAATTATAATAAAAAATCTTGATGAAAAAGCATGTTTTTTGTTTAAAATTGAACTAGCCTGGTACAAGTCTTCGTCCGCATTAATTTTATTATTAGGTACAGATAAAAAAAATAATTGAATTGTTTTATTGAAATCTGATAATTTGTTATTTATTTCAAGCCAACCAACCAGGGCGAAGAAATGAAAATATTACTTAACAAATTCCTCCGAGTAGGAATCGAACTTACATCATTTATGTTATTAGTTGGTATAAAAGTGACAAATGATTATCTATCTATTTTTAGTGTATAAAATGAATACGGGATGCGTGTCGATGAACATATATTCAGGTTTTATACGAATAGTTAGATAATAAACGTTGAATAACAAACAAACAGACAAGTATTTATATAAATAGTACAAACACAATGTTAACCGACTCAACAACTGTACAATTATCTTGCTTCGCCGACTTGATACACATATGCTTCATTTAAACAGTAATTAGCCAATACAGTCAATTTAACCTATCAAGCTGTTACAACATGTTTGTTGATAGCAAATACACGAAAAACATAGTATAAGTTGAAAAAAATGAAAAAATAATAATTAAAAATATATTTTAAACAAAGCGGTAAGAACAAAACATAACCTGTTTTTTTTAATTTTATTTAAAATATTTTTTAAAAACATTAATATTTTTAACACAAATATAACAATATAGATAATAAATTTCTATAATAGCCTACAATTATTTGAAACGTTAGCAAAAACTTGATTGATATGAAAAATTGCAGAGTTAAGAGCAATTAGAAGCAAAAAAATATATAGAATGGAAGATTTATGAGTGATTCGGCAATGTTCGTACAACTACAAGCTATCAAGATAAAATTGGCCATAATGATAACGTAAACTCGTTTTTAGAAATAGCATATATTTTTTATTTATTAAGATAATCTTCTACCAATAATTTTAGTAATTAAATTAGGTATCCTTTCCTAAAAATTGTAATCATTTTGGTTCCACCAGTGTCATAATACTATATCTAGTCTATCTATTCTGCTTAAAGAACTGAAAATATTTTTTAGAAGCAGAGATTGTTAAGAATAGGAAATTTCATTCTAATTTTTCCTCTAGAATTCGAGAAGTTAAGCATTAAGTGGGGGAACATAAACGCCGCGTTTACTTTCTAAGGCTAATTAATGAAAGTAATTAAAATAAGTAGATTCGCGATTATCCGGACTACTGAGTATCTACCGTACAATCATTCCTCCGATATCAAATTCAGAACCATCCCGTTAACTATTGACAGTTATATGCTCCCATTTCGCTATGATGATCTTTAAAATAATAAAAGAACCTACCAGTAAGAACATCTTTCAAATGTATAGAAATCCAATCAGATCCACTGGCGGATAGTCCATATGCGAAGGTCAGGCCGTCCTCTGTGAACCTGTAGCCTGAGAGGGCGACTGTGCCGTCCTCTGAGAGGGTGTTGGGGTCGAGGAACACTACGGGCTCTTTGTCCAGACCCTCTTGCATGTAGAGGACACTAAGAAATATATTCAAATAGATTAATGTTAAATATCAATGTTTTAGCTTTATGCTGTATTTTGCATATATGTGGGAAGGGTGTGCCTAGTAGTGTAGTAAACGCGACTGGTTGCGGGTTCAATTCCCAGTCGAAGAAATGAAATATTATCATTTCTTCGCTCTAGAGTCGAGGCAAAGCACGGCGTTGAGTTCCGCCACCACGCAATATCTTAACACTAGGTTCCCTCTGCCTACCCTGTTACCCTCTACTGTTGTGTGCGGGATAGATAGTGTGAAGCAGATTTATTTTTTAGTATGCTGTTGGCCGTAATGATCTAGTCTACAGCATCACCGAGCTTTATGCAAAACAATTGCACTTCTTAATATAAAAAAATATCTACGAATGAATATCAACATACTTCTGATTTTGTAGTCCAGTGTTTTTAAAAAAGAAATAACGGTCGCCTCTTCTGAAGGGGCTTGAATATTTGGGGTAATTCCATAATTCTGTAAGGCGGTTATTGATATCAGTCTTCACTGGACAGGAGTCGAGGAATGGACGGGTAATTTTGTTTTCAGCGTCTATAAAGGCTTTTGTTTCTTCTGAATCGGGATCTTCTAGCCATCGGTAAGGATCTGCTATCTGTCAGAGGAAATTAATTATATTAGTATTAATACATAATATTATTAATTTTTCGGAAAACTTTTCTTGGTCGTTTAAGCATTAAAATTACCATCTGGAAGTATTACCCACAATAATAATTGTTCTGTATAAAAATCGTTTTGTATTGTGAAGAAACATTAATGTTGAGCGATGACGGTATTTATGTCAGTATTTATGCAAAAACTAATTTAAATATAATATAGCCAACGCAATAAAAATTATATAATGAGATATTGTAAGCATCTTTAAAGAGTAATCGACTCGTTCTGAATAGACCATCAACAGTCACCAAGAATAATATTTAATAGTATTTTGTATGTAAACAACAAGAACTAATAAAAAACGATCACGTGATTCCAAAAAAAAAATATAATTTTTTTGCTAAAGACGTTAGGGGTCAGTGCACAGATAGTTGTTTTGTAAAAAAATATTATTAACTTGGCTTTTTTTTCTAAACAAGTACCGGTACAAGGCTAGAGAGAACCTGCTGTGATACGCCATAGGAATACAAAGAGTTGGCAGAACTTCTACAGAATATTAATGATTTTTTTGAATTGACTATTATTGTTTTGATTTATACACTTTGTTATTTACATTGTCATACAAATTGTTTTATAAGCAACCGTGCGTTTCTTTACGATAAATAGATATAATAGAGGTATTGTTAAGTTGTAAAGAAAAAATCTTAAAGTATATCATGGTTATTGGAATGAGTTCATTGAACTTATTTTATTGTTATAAAACAAGTTTTTATTAGTATTTTTTACATTAACATATAATTTGCAAAGAAGATTGAAGCAAACATTTTAAATGTCCGGACATCTACAGATCTTTTAGAGAATTATGATTGCAAGAACCATATTTGCTTAATCGCGTCATTCTTAATTGAACGTGATGGTGGTAGGTTCAAATTGCACTCGAGGTTTTTAATATAAGGAAAAGCAGAACGAACTAAAGAATAGATAAGATAAGAGTATTCAACAGTTAGTGTTAATTTAAGAGCAAACTAAATATTGAGGCAATTTTTTATGCTCAACAAATTATAAAAACACCGCTCTAAAATGTAAATCTGTAAAATTACTAACGCATATAGTAGATACAGATAAGGTTCCTAAACATATTTAACATTCCGTAAAACGCAGTGAATGCAACCTATACGCAGAATGCGTGATATACGAACGTGATCAGACTCGCTTAATTAGAAGATTATTATTGACGGTTATTAGTGACTAGAAATCCTCTAGTGCAGTACTAATTTGCATGTACATACATATATTTGACATATAGTGATATATGCATATAGCAGGGTAGACATGGAACCTTTCCACCGTTCTTCACTGCCCGCCGAACTCTGGAGGCACTGTGTATCAAAACTCAACGCCGCGTTTTGCCTCGTCACCAGAGCGAAGAAATATTTCATTTCCTCGAGTGGGGATCGAACCCACAACCAGTCGCATTTACAGTTACATTTTATATTTATAGTAATAGTTATTTTATTACTATAAAATGTTACTATCGTTTAAAGTTGCCGGTCCGTGCACTACTCAGTATCGATAAAGGAAGATACGCTAGCCATTTCCTTCAACCTTGTCAGCATTTATGTAAATTATTTTCCTATAATATACATATTTATTTGCGTATGAACTGTCTAAGTAAATGATACATGAAAAGGTCATGTTTTTAAAATAACAATAAATATGTCGAATTATATGAAAGAAAGAAAGAAATATTTATTAAATTAATATAATAAATCTATCGTAACGCAATATAGATTAGTTCATCAACGACATAAACGCGCGATAGTTGCAGGTTTGATTTAAATCTTTCTCGACAGAAAAATAAGTAAAAACGTGAAAAACAGACTGGCACAACTGTATTTTAATGTATAAATAATAATATATTTATATAAATATATTTAATAATATAATGAATATCAACAAATACCTTAGTTCCNCTGTCTAAGTAAATGATACATGAAAAGGTCATGTTTTTAAAATAACAATAAATATGTCGAATTATATGAAATAAAGAAATAATATTTATTAAATTAATATAATAAATCTATCGTAACGCAATATAGATTAGTTCATCAGCCACATAAGTACGCGATAGTTGCAGGTTTGATTTAAATCTTTCTCAACGAAACAATTCTATAATTATTCCGTCGTCTATAATAACAAAGTTTCCGCAGTAGTTAAATAACCGCGGTATTAGGATCCGCGTCCAATACACGATATCACTAAATAAGTAAAAACTTGAAAAACTGTATTTTAATGTATAAATAATAATATATTTATATAAATATATTTAATAATATAATGAATATCAACAAATACCTTAGTTCCATGGTAATCATCGACCACAGTCTCGTCTCTCCTAGCTTCCGGATACTCGAAGGTCATATTCCAGGGGGTGAACACTGCAGCGCTTGACCACTGAAACAACGCAAAAATTGACAGCACATGGTGAACGCGCATCGTGAACCTCGCACCCACTGCTACTGGGTGCCGACTAAACGCCGCGGTGTCTACACTCGCCTTATATTTGGCGTTAGGAAAAAAAAAGCTCTTTCTAAACCCGTTGTATAATTTGAAAATAATGAATAGAAGATATGAAACATTTAAGTCTTGAGTTATTATTGACAGGTTTTTGCTTAGAAACTGTTTTGCCAGTCGTATTTCTTTTTCACAAATTGGCTAATGTCGTTGTAGGAGTTAGCACACGTGTAGAAAAATATGTTTACCACTTTAGGATTTTTGTTATTTATAATCGCATAAGAGGTAAATTACGATGTATCTACGTATAGATTAATATTATTTAAAAAGAAAATAACTACTAAAACTATTTATTTAGATTATTATTTTTAAAAACCAGCATTAGAGTTTTGAATATTCTCGTACATATATTTTTCATATTCATAGTGACATTTTTTATCAATAGGGTTAAGTATATCATTTTTTATTTTTTATTTACGCTATTATGTAGTCATTATTTAAGGTTTTTGTACTTAAAACAAAAACTTTACTTATATCCTCCATATATAGCATTGTAGGCTGAGGGAACCTAGTGTTAAGACTTAAGTTACTGCGACCCCAATTTCCGCCGAATTCGGAAGCCATTGCGTGAAGGAACTCAACGCTACTCTTAGCATTGACACCGAAGCGAAATAATTTTCATTGTTTCATTAAGTATTTAATTTATTCGAGTGTTAATCGAACCGACAACCGCAGTTGTCATACGCTTCGCCTCGCGTTTAGTGATACGTTTGTGCCACTGCGCCACGACTGGCCTCAATTTTTGAGAGAATTGATAAAACGATGATATGAAAAGTATGCATTTTCAAACAATTTCGTTCGTATCACGTATATAAGCATTTCCGTACGTGAGAAATGGCAAGACGTGATGTTTTAAAAGATTAATGTTAGTCCGATTATTCTTGAACAATTTAAATTCTAACATTCGGCTGATTGATAACTACATAAAAGTAGTGACGGCGCAGGGGCCAAAAGAAGCTTGCGACATTGTGGGTTTAAATCTCACACAAAGAAATTAATATTTCCGCCTTTAATAATATTTAATATTTCCACCAGTTAATGCCTTCAGAATTTGGCAGAAAGTAGGGAACAGGACTGTCTTATTGGAATCTTAATAAGAGTTTCTTCACACTAGGTTCCCAGGTTCTCTCTGCCTACCTTACTATATGAGGGTTACAATGTGAAGCTAAAACAAAACAAAAAATGTTTCTAAAAATACTGATGATCGTCCAAACCATCTGACTAATTAAGCAGTATTCCGGCACGGTACATTTCTAAACGGTAATTAAGTATAAATTTCATGATTAGCCAAGAACTTAAATAGTCGATGCTTTTTAAAAGTAAATAAAATAAATAAAACCAAAAAGATACCATAATCACATCAGATGAAAAAAATGCTGTTAACATCTCCATGAAATTTATCTATTCAAACATTATATCACCAATAGTATATATATATAATAAAGTATATTTGTTTATATAATATAGCAATATCAAAAAGCAATAACAAATAAATAAATCATAACAAACTTAGTTATAATATTGTTATAATTTGTCAAATTATATACTTATTACTCTGTGATTTATTTAATAGTGATTAATGTGAAGATATTTTTTTTAAATTAATAAATGTGCGCAAAGTATGTAAAAGACTTAGTGAGAATTAAATTCATATAATTGTATATTTTTGTAGTCTATTATTTATTTCTATTGAAGATTAAATTTACAAATTAAAAAACATATAAGAATACACACTAGAAGCAATAAAATTCAACTGTTAGATGATATTATCTCATAAATAAATTACATGATAAAACATTGAATACAATGAAAACAATATTTATTTCATTTTGAAACATATTGAGCAATTTAATATTTACTTAAAAGATAAGAATATAAATGTATTGTTGCCAATTATTTTATCGCTTTAAAATTACTTATAATTACTTTTTGGGGGTAGTTAAGTTGTAACCAAAATGTATGTTCAAATTGGAATATAATAATGTAAAACCATTTCTATGCACAATTTAATGAACAATTACTCTGAACGTAAGTCATGAACTCAAACTGATAAGCAACGTTAACGACAATTATTAAATAGTTATAATAAAACACAATATGCACCTATTTAATTCTAATAAGAAATTATATTTTGATATATAATCTTACCAATCTTTTTCTTGTGGATATAAATAGTGGAGTCTTATTTAAAGTTGTGTATAGTTTTCTGTCGTTTACTTTAAATATTGCAAAATTCGCGGAAAATATGCGATGATAAGCTAAAAAGCGACGCACCGCCATGCAATTTGACATTTCTAGTATATTGTTGCTAGCTTAAAAAAACAGCTGTCAAAATAAAAAAATAAGCAAATATTATGGTTTCACAAAATTAGTGATAGATTTTCTATTAACGAACACTTACAATAAGTATATTAGTGGACACGCAGATGAAATAAGATAAAAACTACCGTAATATGTTTTGTGCTGCGAAGTATATATACGATTATCGATTGACGCTTTCATACGATATGATAACCGACAATCAGTGGAGTTAGGAGTATTTACTAAAGATAAGTCTATTGTATAAAAATATGTTTTGTTGTGCAATTTACTAAAATTAAAATTTGTGTGTAAAAGTGAACAATAGAACAATGTATAGAGTTCGTAATTGTGAAGTCTAAAAATATGGCAAAACGATATTTTTTTCGCCATAAATTTAAATATTAAGTCTTTAGAAGGTAATAAAAACAAAGTAAATGAAATATTTTGTTTATTACAATGAATGGTCATAATGTCTACCCCCGCAACGTAACCCGCCGTCCGCTGTAAGGCACTAGTCGAAAACGGACGCGTCGGATAATAAATAAATACTAATTAACTATTAAATAATAATCACACCTACAAAAATATAGCTCTATGCATTATTTACTTCCAAGAAAAGACAAATGATGTTGTTATATATTTTAAATATGGAAAGATTCTCTGTATTTACATATCATTTTATTAACCAGCTGTACCAATTACACAGTACAGCAGCTGGTCTTTAAATAATGTTGGTTTGATAGTATCTGATGTTTAGAAATACAATAACATTTGTCCTAAATTCTTGATAACTCACATTAATACTGAAATTAATTTTAACAAGTAAAGCAAAGATTTGGCATTACTAAATTCCACAAATTTCACATTAGCATGTGTAATCTATAAGTATTAACATAAAATACCTCTATAGTTAAATAAAAAATAAAATGTCCACTTGTCAAGTATAATCTAAAATTAATAAGTGATGCAATAGATTCTTTTAGAAATGAAATATTTTCCAAATTTTCATTTAAGACCATTTAAATTATATATAATAATATTTTTTATATACAACATAAAACTATATTCTATAATTACATAAAAGTGTATAGCAAGATTGTTTAGATAATTGTTATAAGATGCTATTATTAATTTTAAATTTGATATTTATAGTAAAATATTACTAATAATAATAAAAAATGTGGACACACTTTTAAATATCTCTATAAATTTGAACCCAATACAGATATGTAACATATTACATCATGATATTTACAATGTACATTCATTCTACAAATTATTAGGGCTTTGGTTCTTTTAGACATACATTCATATTACTATAATATTAAATAAGAAAATACTACCACTATTGTCCTAATACAGAAAGTCCTAGTTTATCATAAGAATACATTGTTCAATATTAAGAAACATTAGGAATTTATACAATGGCAAGGCGAAATATCTTATATATTTTTTTTATTTTTACGCTTTACTTGGGATCGCAAATAGGAGTGTTGGCAGAGAGACAATCAATCTTATGCTTTACACCAGAATTCGAGATTATGAGTGTTGAGTGGATCCCAACGCCGCATCAGAAGCGAGGAAATGGAAACCAATAATTCACTGAGCGAGAATCATCAACAACCATTGCATTTACAATCTGATGTCCAATTGCGCCACTATGTTAAGTACATTTATTACTCTCTATTTTGACTATATCAAAAGAATGCAAAAGTGATTTTGAAAAAACACAAATAACCTCATTGAATATGTAAGTTATACTTTAGGAAATCTTTAACAGTGAAAGTTTTGCTAATATTACAAAATGCTAATACTTTGATGCTTTTAATTAGTAAAGCTATTGAATGCTATATATTATTATGAAATTGAGGAAATGTTGACAAATGTAGATTATATATTTTTATTGTATAAACAGTTAATGTTCTAACGAAGATCATGTGCATTTTCCATAATTTTACTCATTACAATATTTTGAAAAGAAATAAAAACTGTTCATTAGTAAGAAAATCGGGTAAAAAAGTGTTGCCATGATAAGACTATAGAAAATGCACAGTATATGCACATGTGTGTGACTATGTGTATTTATTTTAGACCAAATTATGTATATCTTGAGTATTGATATAGTTTATGTTACAAGAATGACAATTACATTTCAAATTTTATATACTTAGTGATACTTACAATAATTTTAAGCTTTTAAATGGTATTTTGGAAACTAGAAGTTTAAGAAAGTTAATAATCTCCAAAGTATATAAAAATTAAATATAACAAATCACTACAGTAAATTTTTAACAGGTTGTTTAGCAGTTTTTCATTCAATTCCAAAGAAATGCAAGTCGAGATCAATAGGTTAAGTAAATATTGTTTGGGTTAAGTATATATAGTAATGTGTCGGTTTTATAATACTGATCAAATAATTAATTTATTGTTTGGGTTAAATACAAATGTGTTAATCAAAAAATATGAATATATAGAAAACATTGCCTACTTAAATTTAAATTATCATAGAGATTGGTCATTCAATGCTCCTAAATATAGGTGAAGTGTTTACAGTATATAAAAAAATAAGTAAAATAAAAGTATACAGAACATTTTGTCCGAAAAAATATTACAGGGCGGAATTATAGGAACAGAATTTCATAAGACTTTAAGGATTGATTAGTGACGTCATAAATGTTGACGCTAAAATCATTAAAAATAAGCAAAATGCCGTTGTTCTACTTTTTCATCATTACTATACTACATTACTAAACATTTAGAAAAACATTTATACACCATAAATTTTAAGACATCGGCCATTTTAATTTAATAAAAAAGCTTAGCAAGTTTTCTACCTACTGAGACCGTGTATTCCGCATCTATTCATACATTCGTGCAATCTAATGATAATATCAACATGTATACATATATTAAAAGTGAATCTGTTTATCTATTTTTCAAATAATTAAGTAAATGTGGTGTTTGGCACCCATAGTCTAGTTATAACCCTGAAAAATCTAACATCTATATATCATACGTCGGCATACTATAGAAATAAAATTGTTTTGAAATAAATTTTAATTGAAGAAATTATAAGATTATAAATTATATTTAATTCAGTCAATGTTTAAATGTCTAGAATTGTAAAAATAAAGTATTGAAATAATCAATATTATACACAATTTTCAAATAAAGCTTCAAATAAAATAAACTAATTCTACACAAGTCTTCTTACTTAAATTAAATCTCACTACAAATTGTTTTTCATAAAGCTACATTGTCATAAAATATGAAAATAAATATATGTAATATTACAATAAAAGCACAGTGCCATCATTACAATATTATTTAAATGTGCGAGCGAGACGACACAATACAGTTGAAAAAAAGAAGCTGCCCTGCTCGCTCTTATTTTAGCTGTCGCATTATCTGTACGCGTGCGAATGAGATGGGACGATAGTGTAGGAGAAGCTATTTTGCTCACATTCGTCCCAGATGTGGTACTGTATAGGTGCAAGCGAGACGGCACGATATTCAAAGGAGTACCCATCCGTATGAGCGTGAGCGAGACAAACAGCGAGCAGCTGTCCCGTGCGCACTCGTCACTAACGCCGCTCTATTTATGTGTGCGAGTCAGACGGCAACATAACGTTTAAGAGAAGCTATCCTGCTCGCACTCGTCCCAGCTGTCGCACTCGTACTGGTCGCAGTCGTAATCGATGTCGCAGGCGGCGTGGCCGGTCGCGTCCGAGCTTATATCGGTCAACGCGTCCGATACGGGCTTGGAGGATATGTCTAATATCTGTGGGTATAATAATAGAACAGGTTTGTTATATTGCAATTGCTTACTTGGGATTTATAATCAACTTATTCAGAATTAAGCAATGAGAACATAAAAAATATATATCTTTGCTAAATCTAATTTATACCCGTTACAAGTTTTTTCTAAGGGCTTCACCCACATTCATATGGAAACAACAAAGAGGTTTGTATGACATACTCTAGTGACCAAAGTCATTCTTTCGCAATTACCGTTATATTGAAACTATAAACGTGATGTAATATGACCTATAGCTTTTCTCTATAATAGACAATCCAACAAAAATATAAAAAGTATTTTCAATTCGAACCAGTACTTCCTGAGATAAGCATTTATTAAAAACTCTTCATCTATCCATATAATATATATGTGCCTATTATTGATCAATTTGTAAAACCACTATACATTTAGATGCCTACATGTGCATAACATTATAATAATCAACATAATACCATTAATTAAAATCAAAATCAATAGATACAAATTCTAAACTTACATCAGCCGACGATCTTAGACTATAATTATCAGAGTGTCCGTCCCTATCGCGGTCGCGGTCTCTGTCGCCGGACACCGCGTGCATTGCTACCGAGCTGCGTTTAACATCGTCTCGAGCGTTCTTGTCCGACCGTTGTATTACTTCTGAGGGGTTGGAACGTTCTGGAAAGATAAAAATTATATATATGAATGTATGATTTTGGAAAATCCAAACATAAACGACAATTAAGAAAAAATATATATTTATATGATTTTAAAGCCTCAAAGCAATATTCACACCAAACGTCGCCTTAACGCCCGTTCATCTTGTCACTTGTTCTTTTATATTGAAATCACGTTATTTCTTTCATTGTCTTTTTCATGTCTACATTTAATCTAAGAATTTAAAACTTTCAAGCGTTAAAATTTGTCTGTAAGCATTTGTGTATGTTAAATGTAAGTTAAAAGTAATTTCATTTTAAATTATTATTTTAATACCTTTGGCATGAGGGTCCGCAAGAGAAACGGGCGATCCACTTCTAGGAGACCCCAGACTACCGCTGAAGTACATTTCCGGATTTGCTTCATGTCGATCTATATGTCGTAAACATTATTATCATAAAATAGTGATATAATATATATTTCGTGAATTAAATTTAGTTTAAAACATATAAATGTAAATAATAAACTCTCAAGAAACTTTACATACACTATTTTAAAATTTTTAACGACCGATTTTTAACATTTCCGCAAAAACCATAATTAAGTTTCATAGAAAAATTGATGCCAGATTAAACTAAACTATAAAAACAAAATCTGTATTCACAAATACATAATAATATATCTCTTATCGAATTAAAAAGAATATATTAATTCAAATATTTAATTATATTACCGCAATCAACAATATCTTGAAACACGTAGTTAGTCAGCGAGACGGGCTGTCGTATCCACGGATGCGTCATTAGTTGGGCTACGGTACAACGTTGTGTCGGTTCCTTGCAGAGCATCCACCGTAGTAACTGCTCAAGATCTTTAAAAAAAATTTTATAGAATTATACTAAAGTAAAATCTCTTAAATAATACTAAAATAAGTATTTTTTACAGCTTCACGCTTTATCTCTTATTTAGCAGAACATGTCGCGTTTAGAATCGGTCGCCGCTGTGCCACTTGCTGCTGTGTCACGAAGGACAGAGTACTGTCGACGAGTCGTATCCACCCAGAAGTTAACCTTAACATTCAAGATTTGGTCTTAAAATCAAAATTTCTTTAAATCAAAATCAACTTTCACGCTGTATTCAACACAACAGAGTAGACAGATGAAAATGAATGAATAAGACATCCCGTTTCCTATTTTCCACCAAAGTCTGGAGGCATTGCATGTTGATCTCCTTTGCCTCGACACCAGACCAAAGAAATTAACATACAAATTTAAATAAATATTTCAGTTCCTCAAGTGGGGAACGAACACACAACCAGTAGCGTTTACACACACTTGTACCCCAGCACCACAACTGGTTTAATTACAGTTTTTTTACTTTTTTATTTTCTACCAGAGTGTACAATGAGCAAAAGTTCAGAAAACCCAACTTCACCAAAGGCACGACTGTATGTCGATAGGTCAAATTGAAAAGTTAAAAAATAAATCAAATAATAACACTAACCATCGGAAACAATCTGTGGGAAAGTAAGAGGTCCCTGTATAGTATCTTCGATGTCGGAGAAAGGATTTACAAAGAATGTTAGTACGTAGAGCGTAATGCCCATCGACCACATTTCCAGCTCTGGACCTGCATATCTGAAAATTGTTGTTTTCTTATCATTTAGGCTTATGCTCTTATGGTAAATTATTATTTCAATGTTTGCAATTATTAAAAACTGTTTAACATATATATGTTTTCTAAATCATAATTATATCTATATATTACAAAAATGTAACAGATTTGATGATAACAAAATTATAATTAACACTGTTTGTACATGGAATGTATGAGAAAATCTATTATTGGGCATTCATCAATGCAATAGTATCCAAAATAATGACGAACACGCACACATTTGTGGACGTTTAATTCAGAAATGGCTTAACCAATTTAAATGTAGTTCTAAGTATTAAATTTCGGCAAAATTCGAGTAACATTTAGCATTTGTTTCAATATTGTTTCAAATTTGAATTTAAAGTGTTTAGTTCAATAAATTTGCTACATATTTTTTATTAAATTGCCTAAACCTTTAGTTTTGAGACAATAAAGTGATAATAACAAAGTAACATAATACATTTATAATGTTATATTATAATATAATAACTCACTTGTTCCCAGCCAGAACCTCTGGACTACAGTATTCCGTGGTACCATAAAATGTAGAGAAAAGAGTGTCTTTACTCATGAAAGTGGCTGAACCAAAATCGATGAGCTTCACGTGGAACTTGTTGTCTATAATGATATTCTCATCTTTTATGTCACGGTGTAGAATGTTGAGGGAGTGTAGGTATTCCACTGCTTGACCTATCTGTAATAAAAACTATTTTCAAACATACACACTTTTACTTTATTTTTCAAGTTTTAGTGTAATACGACGGAATAAAATTATTGTAATGCCTGTATAAATTTTAATGTTCATATTTGTATTCATAACTTCCCTCACCCTATCTGATACAATTTTTTTTTGTATAAAAAATACATTGTAAATTATCATAAAAGATATTTGCATACACTTATTTAGCAGGGTCAGCAAAGCTTGAAGCAGATTCAGAAATCTAGAGTTAAGTTTTTCTTCCTCCATTACTTTTTTAGTATGAATTCAAGTAATGCAGTGTAACTACCACTTGTCAACCAAACAGATGAAATAAAACACAATTATTTCCATCGAGTGCTCTCACTGGCAAACCACAACCATCGCGCTTACACTCAGACGCACTGTATCATTAATATTAATTAAAATAATATATACCTGTCTAAATATATAACTAAGTAGAGGTTCATCGAGTCGCGGCCGTCGCTCTATGAACTCAAAGAGGTCCATACCAGCACCATGTTTTTCCATTACCATTTGGAAATACTTCTCGTTCTCAAATACATCGATGACACTTACCTGGAAATTTCATTTCAAAATAATGTCCCATTACGAAGTCGCAAAATAAACACACGGTGTTTAAACTATTGGAATGTTTATCATATTTTTTAGAACTCTTTCATATTATAATAAAATAAATGAAATTTAAGTTTCCCAAAGACTCGTAATATTAAGATGATCTAAAGTCAAAGGTAAACTAAGTTCATCTTAAAAGGACGACTGTTTTAACTTAGGATAATTATTTTAACGTGTACTGTGAGGCGTGTCGATTTAGAAGTACTCTTTATTGTATTTTTATTCAGTGGTATAATTTTAATAAACTTACAATATTAGGGTGGTCCAAAGTCATAAGCAAGCTAAGTTCTAACGGCACGCGTCGTCCGTCAGGCGCGTCGCTCCAGAACAACGCGCCCACCTTCTCTTTTACTATGAACTTGGCGACACAGAGGAGTCTGTCGGACCGACGATACGCCATTTTAACGCAACCATACGCGCCTTTACCTGAAATGTATTAAAAAAAAAAAACTCTGTATCCTGCACACAGCAGGGTAGGTAGAGGGAACATAATGTTAAGACACTCCGTTTCCCACTTTCCACCGAATTCTGGAGGCATTGTGTGTTGAGTGGCGGAACTCAACGCCGCACTTTTTACCTCGATACCAGGGCGAAGAAACAGAAATATAAATTTAAGTAAATATTTCGTTTCCTCGAGTCGAGATCGAACCCACAACCCTTCGCTTTTACAGTCACACTGTGCCCCTGCGCCACGACTGGTCTTAATGTCACGTACTTGATTTGCCTATTGTAAATGAATATAACTAAAAAAAAAATGCCTAAAAAGGATTCAAACCCTGTGTGGGTTCACCGCGTACACCGCGTTCATCGCGTACACTATACCTATTTGCTTCAGCGTGACGTAATTCTTGTTATATTCTCCAGCCACCTGTTCTTCTCCACATTGGCTCACCAACGACATTGATTGTGGTCTACTACTTGCTGACTTATTGCCCTATAAAAATAAAAAGGGGCGTTTATACAGGATTTCCCTTATGGACGGATAATTATGAAACACCTCATATCTTCTAGTCTAGGTCTACCACCATTTAGGCGCTCGAAATAAAAAAAAGTCTTAAATAATTTTTGAATGAATTATATCAAATGGTTATTCAATGTTGTTATATTCTTGAACGTGATAATTAGTAGATATAAAGTAAATATGTTATTTGAAAAGTTTGTAGAATGTTTCAGATTAATTATATTTATGGTACGAATTAACTAGTTGAGTTGTGATATAAATTTAAGATTTCATAGTTTTATTAAAATTTATTTTAATTTTATATAAACCTAAAACAAACTGAAATGCTTCACATTTCTAACATTTCAGTTTTTTTATATAATTAATTTTTAATCATCTCATTTACTAAGATAAGGAGATTGCATTGAGAATCTACATACAATATACTAACCAAAGTACTAATAGACAAAATAGCTAAAATTTTTGCCTTAATAAAATGGCTTACTTACAAATTACAATAAATACCTTGTTCCATGTAAAAAAGTAAAGTAACATCTCACCATAACAAGAGAATTATCAGCAGTCGAAGCAAGGCTGGAGGCAAGAGTAGTATGTTTAGTTAATGCGGGTTCTCCTCGCACGCTGAGCCACACGCAACGGACGGACCGTCCTCGCGCTAGCTGCATACTTGATACTGTGTATACTACATCTGGAAGTGAACAATATATATAGATACTTTATTTGTTTTTATGCCTTCACTCTGTATCCCGCATAAAACAGGATAGGCAGGGGAAACCTAGTGTTAAGACATTCCGTTCTCCACGAATCGCCCAATTTTCCATTCACTGGCGAAACTCAACACCGTCTCTCCTCTTTTCTTAACAATGCCAGAAAATGAAGTTAATGAAACCTCGACAGGTAGGCGCTTTTCCGTTGCGCAACGATAGCCTTCCGCATATAGTAGGGTATGCAGAGAATCTATAGTTAACACACTCAATTTTCCAACCCCCTGTTGAGAAAATTTCTAAACCCAAAGCTGCGCTTTATATTATGAGATCGAGAAAATATTTTAAGAACCACTTATATGCAGTGAAGAAAGGCAATTCAAAATTTTGGTTAAATTAAACGTCTTCAAGACATATTCATTCCTCTGAAAAGGTATCGAAACTACCATCGCAGGATGACACTTTCACTGCGTCACGATTATTTATTGTTATTGATTATTTAACAATATAAATTTAATACAATAAATATATACACAAACAACTTACTGAGTTCAGTGCCGTCCTTGTGTAACACAACGCCACTATATGTCCCATCTTTATACGAGACGCCGGTGTCATCGTCACGCCGTTGCGGCGTTGACGTCGCTATGTGCGTGCGGATTAAGCGTTTAGTTATGCACGGGGTTTCTGGGTCATCTGGAATTATGTCAAGTAATTTATTAAAGTATTATTAATGTCAATTGTTTTCTTAATTAAAAAGAAGAATAATGTGACATGTGTTAAAAGATTCGTAGAAAATAAATATTACCATCAATTTTTTTCCTTGGAGCAGATTCAGTTTGTGTTTCCAAATCATTATCATTACTCAAGCTGTCTATACTTTCATCATTGCCGTTATGTTTGGGCAAGTCTTCGATTTCACACCCAGGCGGCGGCATTTCATTAATTGGCGTTAAAAAGTCCGCACTTGTTTCATTTGAATCGCAAAAATCTATGGAAATACTGCTTCTATCTTCCTTATTCGGGACATTTACTTTCATAGACTTATATTTGCTTGAATCAAATGATAGTCTTAGGGATGGATCATTCATTCTAACTCTTGACGAACTTCCTGTAGGGGTGACTTCTTGAGAATGCTGTGACGTATAATATATGGAATCCGATTTCTCAGTTAATTTCGAAGGTGTTAACTTCATATTACTTTGTTCCGACCGTAGCATATTCTCTGAGCGTGATTTCGAAATACTGCTTGGACATATTTCATCATCTATTGATATGCCAGATATGGCTGAAGTAACATCTGGTAAAGCTGATACATCATTTCGCTGTTCTGTAGTGCTGATGCTGGAAACCATATCTTGGGTTGGGGTGGGGGTATGGGTCACCATACTGTAAGATTTATCTAAACATAGAGCACTAGAAGATTTTTCTCTAGTAGTGGATAGTAGTGATGGCTGCACGTTTAGCGACGTGCAAGCCGATTTTTGACTACCGTTAAACGCTCCACATGAATCTTCGTCGGTATCTGAAGCTGGAAAATATAAAAAAAATAATAACATAGCACGGAAAGAGAGAATCAAGATACTTCTCCACTAAAACTCGACACTAACTCAAAGACAAGAGTGTTTCTAAAGTGGGGAAATGAAATGATAATAATTTCCAAAATTAGGTTATAGTTTCATTATGTCTTTGGGTAAAGCCAAGTAAATATATGTAAAGGTTATATTCATTAGCAGGTATTTTCTTATAATAAAACATGTTAATGTGAGTTAAATTTTAATTTACATCCCTAAGCACAACTAATATTCCAAAAAATTACCAGAATCTTCATCCTCATTATTAACAGACAGCGTCATATTCCTACGATTATCCATTTTGATCATATCCGATTCCCTACAGAAGTTCTGTATAACATCCTCTATGTGGTGGCCTATTACTTCAGAGTGGGGTTTACCAAATGTTAACATCGCAAAGTGTTGGTTGCAGGCTGTTATTATACCACCTTCATCGACTACTAGGAGACCACTTACGTTGTATGTTACCTGAAAGGGATTAATATAATAGTAGTAATGATAAATATTATTATTTTTATAAGCTTCAAGTCTTAAGGCTGAGTGCCTTCTAATTAAACACTTTTCGTCTAATACGCATAATGACAGTAATCAAAAATTACATAAATAAAACCCTATTAATAGATTATAAAACACAGATTTATTTTATTCTTAAGTTTAGTAATATACTTTTTAATAATAAAGGAAATAACATATATTTTTAATATTTTATATAAATATTAATCCGAGGAAAATAAAAGAAATCGGCTAAAATAAAAAACGAATAGCTCACCCTGACGTTAACAGTAAAAACAGGTTTCTCCTTAGTTGTCTTCACTGAGGACCATGTGGTTGACTCCACACTACTGGATTTTGATATCCAAAGGCATAATGGAAAAGAACCGCCATCTAATGTTCTTCCTGAAAACAAAAAATCGTCTCAAATATGAGAAAACATGTAAAAATGTACAATTGAGATAGATCAAACTCAAGTCAAGTCAACTCAAGTTGGGAAATTTCCTATTTGTACATAAATATGTAAACATAAAATAACACAATTACTTTTAATTTAGTTTAAATAAATTTTGTTATTTAAAAAGGTACATAGCACATTGCATAAAAGATGAACGAAATAGGCATCTCAAGATCGATCTCAGAGTGCAGAGTGTATATATATATAAATTTAATTTCCTCACTCCATAATGAGACAAAGCAAAGCGATGAGTTCTGCCACACACAATGCTTCAAGAATTTGGCTGAAAATAGGGAAGTGTGTTAATGGGAAACTAACTTACCAGTAGCCTTCTGCTTAGCAACATTCTTCGGTATCGTCGCATCGTAGGCCGGTATTTGTATCGACGGTATAAGTGAAGCTACGGGCAGACCGATTAATTTCTCTGAGCTCTCCGCTTGAAATAAAATAGCAGCGTCGTCACCTTCGCAGGATAGTATTGTACCAGAGTCAGCTTCGATAGTTAACTGTAATGTTTATTTGCGTTAGACTATGTGTATGTTTGAAATAAGCCATCGGTTAAGTAGAAAAGTGATGACATAAAAAAATCTCAAATTTTATTGTGTAACATATAACATAAACAGAAAGAGTAAAATTAAGCACAACAATCAAGCAATCATTTCCGCAATTTGCGTGTGAAGAGGCGATAACCCAAAGCAGCGCTTCATCTTGCAACCATAGTAAGGAAATGATAATAAATCCTCCGACTGGAAATTGAACCCACAACCATCCTCATTTTCAGACTCATTTATATTTTACTTGCTTATTAGGTCATCTTACAAATGTACAATGTTTCATTAACTAAAACTCAACACAAATATTGAATTTTTTAAGTAAATAATATCTCACCACAACATTTTTACATATAACTGGTTCAGCAACCACCAAGCATGGACCATCATTATCCAATTGTCTTATCCAAAGTGACACTTGCACCGTTCCACCATCTTTTGTCAAGAGTTCTACTACCTGGAATTATGAGAAAAGAACAAAAAAACCAAATGAAATTATTTAATTAATTTCCAGTGTCTTATTATATGTTTTTATACTAAATAAGAATAGGCATAGCAAAACAAATATAATTTATCAATCATCATTTTTAATTTTAATTTAGTGTTTTATTAATTTACTCATTTTATATTATCCATTGTATTTTTACTTTATGTGACATTGTGTGCCAGAAAATATAAAACAATGATGCTTATTTTCTCCCAAGCCATGCATATTTTTCAATGAGCAGAATTTAATTCCATACTTTTAAACATTTACCAGTAATATTCTAAGTCATGCCAAATCACAAATAATATAAATATTTTATATATAACAATAAGTTATATGGAAATAAAGACACGATTCCATTGTGGGGAACATGGGATTGTGGGAACACTGTGGGATGGCATCTGAAGCAAGCATATTGGCAATGAATTTAATCCCCATCATGAAGAACAAAATTATTTTTATTTTTCTATTCTGTTATGACAATACATCCAGGCATTGAGTTCCACACTTCAACATGCCAAGTCTTCAAGTGAACAGAGAAAGTAGACACTGGGCTCTTCAGCATCAAACTAAAAAAAATAAAATAATAATAAACAAACCTTTCCACTTAAAAGTATAATAGTGCCATCTTCAGAAATATCAGCATCCTCAGCTTCATGTAGACTAAATGTTTTACTGCTCCTCTTCCTCAAGAGGTCAGATATGCGCATGTCACATAGTTCAGTTGATGAATATCCCAAGAGTGAGCATGCTTTGTTATTTACTATAAGAATCTGTAAACATAAATTAGTAATGGATATTTATTTTTCTTTGTGCAATTTTTATTATTTTTTGTATGTCTCTTTCAGTTTAATTTATTAATACTTAAATTAAGTTCAATTATTTATTAGTTTTATTAGTTTTTAAAACATGCTAAACTGATCTCTTCCAAACTATGTACTAGAGGACTGAATACTGAATTTTCAAAGTATTTCCAGAACTTATAACATTCTAGATATAGTTATTAGTTATTCTAGATATATATAGTTATTTAAATGATCACCTTAGAAGTATTAGGTTCAATTGTAAATACAGCCTTGCTAGGGTTGATAGACTGTTGCAGACGATCAGTCTGCGACTGAGCTGGGGATGGCACTTCACCAGCTGCCAGTGATGTATTGAAGCGCAATCCATTTGGCCCATCAACTAGAAATATTTAATATCATCTCTTAGTTTTGCGAGTTATATTTATTATTAAATTTGTAATTAAATAATTATGTATTTTCATATATCATGTAGTTTTAAATATTAAAAGATTTTTATAATATTTTATGAAAAGTATTTCAAGCAAATTGTAATATAAATTTGTGTATGTTAATAATAATATTCTAGAATAAATAATGATAAACTAGTGTTAAAACACAGATTTGCACATTGACAGTAGAACAGAATGTCACCTTGTCTTGCTTGTGTTAAACTAACAACCAAAGTGATCACAATCAGATGCTATCACAGAAAATATCAATTATTTTGTTGTGTGGTTAATTATAAACATACTTTTATTATGAAATACTTGTCAAAATTGTTATGAGAGATTTGTGATGAGTTTCTTACCTCTCACTAAGTCCACAGAAGGTTTCACCTTGGTAGGTGTTTCAAGGTCCATTTTAATAGGTCTCAGTCTCCGAATCAAACATGGGAAACTTTGGTTACCCTCAAAGGAACAATTGCTCCAAACATTGTTGAATTTTTGCTGTACCTTGACTGTCCTAATAATGTAGTCCAATAAACACTTCTTAGTAAATACAAGTAAAAAAAATACTAACAATTAATAATAAGATGTATTTTTTTTATTATTTGTGTAAAGAAAAGATTTTAGTTAAATAGCATATAATAAAAGGTTTCAACAAAATAATGTTCATAAAATTTACCTGCACTTGTTATTGATATCAATATGTGTTTCAGGAGTAAGTAATTTCTTTTGGTTATCATTTGTTAATCTGGCAAAAGCAAGTTTTTGATGCTGAAAGTATAATCAAGCTTGAATATAAAGAAGACTCATAAGCTACCTTATTAAATTAAACAATATTTGATACGTACAGGTTTTGGCGTCAAATTGAGATGTTCTGGAGAATATATATCTAAAAATTTACCCAATCTAGGTTTTATAGGAGTAAAATCCGAATTTTCTGTAGTAGCGACACTGTAAGAAACACAGTAAGCCTTATAACTAGAAATTACGTTACACTAGTAAAATATACGTCAAGGAAAATAGGAGCTTTATGATTTATTTACATCTAACAGAGTTATTTTTAAAAGAAAATCAATAACTTACAGCGCGCAAGTTCAAAATATGGAAACGCGTTTAAGATAGTTTAATTTTATTTTACTTACCGATTGAAGTTTAGTAGTTTTGCAGTTTCCATTTCTTAATAGTAATCTTTAGAATTAAAACTAATTAAAATTATTTTTACTCTTTCTTTATTGTTCAATTCGACGTTGGGCAAAAATTTCAATTTTTAAACAAAAGATGCAAACCGAAACAGCTGTCAAACGTTTTGTTTTTACACACGACAGTTCACAGTTGTTTCAATAAAATTAATATTATATTTCAAGTAGGTAATTAATAAAAATACAAATAATATTTTAATTCAAAATAAAAATGGCTTAATTATTTAATATGTTTACTTTTTGCTATGTTGAAAATATTTAGGTTGTTAATATAAAATAAATATCTAACTTTTTTTAAAGATTTGGTACAGTCCAAGAGGTCTAAGTTGAGCTTTACATTTGTGTGTGTGTTCATAGCAAAACTATATATAGTTTTGCTTATTAATATTCCACACCTCTTGTACTAGTAAAAAAAAAGAAAATAATTGTGGGTACAATACTGTTCTTAATGTTACAATAGAAAAAAATAATGTTAACTCTAACGGCAAATCTAACGAAAGTGTTAATTGTGAGGCAATGTCTAATTTTTTTTTGTGTTGGAATTTATTTATTACTTAACTTTAAAAGTTTCTTACTAGGCTTACTTTTATAATCACTAACACAAATAGAAACATCAGCTTAAGCTTCGGAAACTGTATTATATTCAAAGCATGATATAATGATTAAGTAGTTTGTAATTATTGTCCTATATAATTTCAGTTTTTCACCTGAATTGACAGAGACCTTCATATTAGGCGTATATTTTAGGAATTTTATATTTATCATGTTATATTTGATACGCGCCTGATAATTTTTAGATGCAATTATTTTTCTTTGGAATAATTTAAATTTTATTTCAAATGTTTTTCTAGATTAAGTTTTAATTATGCAGTTCACTTTTATATATATCTAGATTAATAAATGTAATGTAAATATTTAATAAAGATGTTGTAGTGGTAATGTAATATTATGTAGTTTTTTTACTTTTTATATAAAATTGACGTTTTAGCTTACCAGGGCAATTCGCTTATAAAATCTCATGCAAATATAAAAAAGATAATGACATTATTTGATTTCAAATACGTCTCGTAAGTTCTTGCTTTTAAGTTCTTGCGGTTCCTTTTTTAATCGTTTTATTATAAAAATATTTAAGGACTTTCATTACGAAGTTCTGATCCTTTAATGTAAATTTTATTTGCTCTCCATGGTCAAAATTGCCGCAATGAATTGATCATTAAACCTTTTATAAATTAAGAGGGTTTCGCAACTGACAGTTGTTCTTTCTTCTGATCGAGATTATTCCATAGATCACAAAGTATAATGCACTACCTACTCGTGGGTTACAAGTATGTTCCGGTTATTGTGTACTTTCAAATCCCAAGGTCCTTCCATAGTCCTTTCGATTTACCCCACCTAGCAATAAGTGGACCTAATTACAAGATTATAACTTCTGTACAAAAGTGAACCGATTTATTAAAAAAACAAGGTCTAGTTTTGATTCAACTTAATATGTAACATATAGACACAAATAGTATTGTTAATCTATATCCTATATAATATAATTAATTGGTGCAATTAATGACGGACGTTAATTTCGTTTGTAAGGCGGTACTGGTCACGGATATAGGATTTTACAAAGTAGGTCGTTACAGGAACAACCTATAAGTGTAAGGTTATTAAGTTTTTGTATGTACCTACTAGAATAAGTTAAGTATGCAATATATCTATTGCAGTCGTAGCTCAACTCGTATGGATTTACCTTAAAAAACTGCGTTTTTTTTAACTGTTATATACTTACTTAGCAAAAAAATATCAAAAAGGATCTGTAAATTACATTAAGTTATGTTTATTTCAATGAAACACTTGTTAGATTAGACTATAGCTACAATACTTGTAGATAAAATCGTGAGGGAACAAAGACCTGTGATATTTTTTTACACATAATGTACTTATTAAAGAATTTGACCTTTTTATTGTACGTACGTAATAATATTCATGCATCCTTTTCATGTGAAAAACGCTTAAAAAACAAGACAATACTATACTGAGTGAATTGTTCTAACAGACCGTAAAGCTATCGTGAGTTGACTACCATTCAAGGATATTCGTTTGAACGGTACCTTACGTTCTTATTTAGTTTGCCAAATACTTCTTGTGTTTTTTGCTTTATGTATATTCTGGTATTTACATTAGTATTTTCATCACACGATAAAATTAGATAGTATCTATTTATTGAGTATTTAAATATAATTACAAAATAATTTATATTTAAATACTCAATAAATAGATACTTTACTTTTGTATAGTAGCGAAATTCAAAGCAAAATTTCGTTGAATAAATTTACTGTACTTGTTTCAAGGTAAAACTTAAAACATCAAAGCGCGGCGTTGTGTTCCGCCACTCAACACGCAATGCCTCTAGAATTCTTCGGAAAGTGGTAAGCCGAGTCTTTTAATGTTAACACTACTTTTTCTGCCTTCCGTACTGCATGCGGGACACAGGTGAAGCTGAAAACTGAACTTTCTGCTTTATTTTAATTTTGTTATTTTGTCTATTGGATGTTGTTGAATAATCGACTAAAATTTTTTAAGATGTTAAAATTATTAATCATTTTATTTCGAAAAAAATGAGTTTAAGATTTATTGCAATGCACCGAGTCGGTTGGTCCTGCAGTGAACGGTGGCGTAACCTTTGGCTTGACATTACATTCACTCAAACTAATATGATTTATGCATAAAGTTTAAAATTATTTCCCCAACAACGATTCTTGCCAGCGACTACATACAGTTAGCAAATCAAAAAAATGAAAATCAGCAAAAATACATCGACCTTGGAATATTTCATCGAGATATGAGGTAGAATTTATTTTATTAATTGCACTAGCAATACAGTATTTTTATTTAAAAGATAAGTATTTATTTTGCTTTTGCGTAAATCACAATTAAGAAATATTTTTATTTTTTAAATGCTGAACTTAAGATAGTTTCCTCCATACCATAAATTGGCCCAGGGTTTCATTTTCAAGTTCCATTTTAAAAATAAAAAAATACATAATATTTTAATAGGGATATTTGAAAACATGAATACTTTCAAATATGGTATTAAGCTAAGTCGTGAATAGTTATAAATAAAGATAATTACTAAAGAGTTCGTGATAACATAAGTCCCTTTCTTACCATATAAATGTTAATATAAAAAAAACTTTAAAATAAAATTATTTTAATACAACACACCGACGACCTCAAGAAGACAGCAGGAACCCGTTGAATTCAAAGGGCGCAGGCCGGAGGAGTGGCGAGCATTGGGGGAGGCCTATGTCCAGCAGTGGACTTTAAAAGGCTGATGGATGGATGGATGGAATACAACACAATGTTATCATCTTATCCTAGCATTATCGAAAATTTATTTATTGACTTTAACTTTAACACACAGAGATATCAATAAGTGTTTAAATAATATTAAGCTCGTGCAAATATAATATGTATGTAAATACCTACTATACAGCTTAATTGTTACCTAAATGCTATAAGACATTATTATACATAATTTAGTTTCTCTCGAGACAGCTAATCATTGCCATAAAAATGATGATAATGATTGTTTTAATATTTTTATTATATTGTTAGTTATAGCCCTCTGTTTTATAAGTAAAATTGCATACCTATCTATACAGCCTTAGGTTTATTTATCGTCGTCATCTAAATAACTTATCAAAATAAAAAGCAATAAACTTATTCAAGGGAAACTAATATTAATATTTTAATTTCCGTCTAATTTTAAGACATTACTAGGCCTCGAGCGGTAATCGAACCCATAGTCATTACGTATTACCACTACACCTCAATGGCGTCTACTGGTATTGGAGTTTTGTATTATTTAATTTTCGGTCTATTTATTTTGTAGCGTTTTGTTTTTGCGCCTTTATACTTAGAATACCAATTAATGACTGAGAAAGGCATTAAAAGTAAACTTGTCTTGCATAACGTGTAATTTGAATAGCGGTAATTATAGTACAATTTTAGTTCAGAAGACTATGTAATCAAGGCATTGTTCAAACAGTGCCTTTCTTAAGCCTAAAATATATAGTTTTACTTGGTTAGTAGAGGTTAGTGGAGTTTTCTTTATCAATTTCAAGCAGTAACCAGCAACACAGCAGTAGAATTACAATCACACTTTGTGTCCCTGCACCACGACTGACCTCACTACCAATTAATAAGACTACTATTTATAAAAGTAATGTCTCAAATATCTTTTTTACATTTATAGTACCTACTATAGTATATAGTACCTACTATGAATGAAGAAAATGATGATGCAGATTTTATGTATGTTTGGATGATGACTATAGGCTCTTATAGATATCCGTTAAGATTTAAACATGGGTCGCAAGTCATAGGCTGCTTCATAATTCTTTCTGTGATGGCCCAGCAATCGGACGATGGAACCCTGAAATGTGTTTAATATCCAGCAAAGGTAGAAAGTAGAAGAAGCCCTTCCCAAAACTTACAGAGCTTGGGGTAGCAAACTATATGTGGGCTATGTGGGCTACCTTAATTGATAAACATAGGTAAATTGAAAACATTGGCAAAAAATTGCCAACAAGAAATATAAAAACTAAACAATATACTAGATATATAAACTATCTAATCAGGAAGACTTCTCAAGAGAGAAGCGTAGCGTGACGTAGTTTTGATAAGTTGCCCGCGAGAAAGTGCATATGCGTCGATTGGCGGTCATCATTAACTAAGATGATTAATTATTATAGTATACTATAATATATGAGTTTTACTCTTTTTTTATATGAAGGCTTGTGAGGAAGTGCGTTGTTGCGCTCTTAATAACATGCATAGTGTTGCAATTAAAGTACTTTACTACTAATGAGATAAATAAATAAATAAACATAAGTCTATAAGTCTCGACATCAGAGCGAAGAAATTAAAAATCAATCAACCAGCTTCACGCTGTATCCCGCACACGGCAGAGTAGGCAGAAATAAACCTATTGTGTCAAGACATTCCTTTCCCTATTTTCTGCCTAATTCTGGTGGCATTGTGTATTGAGTGGTGGAATTCAACGCCGCGCTAGAATGGAACATTAAATCATCCATTTCCACGAGTGGGGATCGAACCCATAACCTGTCGTGTTTACAGTCAACGAATTCACTATTTAGGTACTACGTAATACTTTTAAAGAGTTTTCCTTCTATTTAAAAATACAAATCTGTGGGTAATTAATAGAAATGCGGTGCACGTATCAGCGTGCGTAACGTACTCGTAAATAGGGTCAAGTAGAAACCTACAATTAAAACTCTACTCACTGTTTGGCATTGCTTATTCGGAGACTAACATTATCTGGTATAATCAGATGCATTTAAAAATTATATAACAATAGATAAGTTATTAATTTTCTTTTTTTTCTTGTTGCCTTCTGAATTTGAAATTATTTTTAGTTATTTCTTACTTAATTATCACTTGGCATAGAGTCTATATATATGACCTTAGATAATTTATATTTTGGATTTTTAGTTAAAACAATAATAAATTTTGTAATAATAGTACATTTTCCAGCAAATCAAATCTTTTTGGGGGTGCTGGACTTATATCGTATATAATGTGTACAGATATACATAGTAGACTTATTTAATTAATCTTCTTTGAAAGTATTTTCGCCTCGGCAATATATAGCAATTTGCTATAAATATTAAAAATGGACAACATAGAATAATTAATTTCACATACCAATTTGCATAAATCTCACACTGAGTTCATAATGATTGTGAACTGTGGACAATATATGGGCGATAAATAACTTCTTAATTTAATTAGTACAGCAACCTTAGCTGTAAGGCCGGGGGATTTGAACCTAACCTAACCTTGCTCCGTATGTGCGAGAGCATTGTCATTGAAAAACTTTTTGTATTGTCACTTCAATTGAAATGTGTTGTTTTTATAAATATTATCCAATATTTATTTGTATTTTTATTTTTTTTATAGGACTTTCGGTAGATTTAATTTTTTTTTCGTTACATTTATTTTAATCAGCATGGATCTTATTAAACAAATATATTAGCAAAATATAGAATATATTTGTAAAAAATTCCGCCGAATTCTGGGGACATTGCGTGTTGAGTGGCGGAATTCAACGCCGTGTTTTGCCTCGACACCAGAGCGAAGAAATGAAAATATATATTTAATAAATATTTTCTTTCCTCGAGTGGGGATCGAACCCACAACTAGTCGATTTTGCAGCACAGTTTGTGCCTCTATAAAAAGAATTAATATTACTAAATTTTTATTAATGACACGTTAGAAATCAATTGCGTTGTACAAATCCATTTCTTTTGTTTCATTCAATTAATCAAAGTTAATGATGTTTTTCAATTTCACAACTAGATCTAGCCTTGTCTTGGTATCTACAGATTATGCCATCGCCATCGATAGATAGCCAGAGATCGTTGACACGGCGTGTTCAATCGATATTGTTCACCGAACATAACGAATGTGCTCGTGATGAATATGACATTGGCTGCTTTGTTTCTACTTGCCCCGGATTCGGGTGATTTTCAGTTCAAGTACATATTATTATACGCGTTCCGTTTAAGGCTTTTTATAGGCGTGTTTGAAGGTTAGGCAAAAGTTGTTCATGCTGGCTTAAATAAATCCATTTTATTTAAAGTTTTTATTTAGCTGTTAATGAATTAAGATTATTGAAACTAGTGTTAAGTCTAACTTTCAGTACGGTCCAAGGTTTTCAATTAATTTCTTCAGAAACTATCATAATTTGTATCACTTATATGTTTATTGCATAGTACTCTTCAATTTTTAACATTCGAATGAGAAAGTACTTTGGAATCGTTGTTAATGTATGTAACATTTACGGCAATAAACATGTGTTTCTACGTCTATAGGTGGTAGCTCGTAAAAGAGATGAATTGATTTTGATTGATCTCTTTTTATTTGAAAGTTATCTTGATTGAGAACTGTTAATTATGATGCAATTCCAAATTCGATACTTCCGCAGTATTATTTTAATTTATATTAATCTAATTTAGTTACAATTTACATAACGAACTAACATAGATAATCAGTGAATGCGCGTGCGCATGAAACAGTATGTGACCTTTATTCTTATTCAGATTACATTGAACTTGCAGTGTCATCTTTATTGTGAAATATTTATCTTCTCAGAGGTCGAAGGTCAATTTGTATTATGAGAATTAGATATGAGGTGGCAAGATGATCGAAATTGGGGGGTGTGAATGGGGGGGTGTCGCAATCAACCTTCTGTTCAATGAGGGTTGTGAAATATAGTTGGATAATTTAGTTAGCGTGTGTTACCTGTTGTTATGTATTTGCTGTAACATACTTTTCACGGGGTCGATAATTGACCTAGCATTCTGTTCTCGGGTCATGTGGACAATGTCACGCTTGTTTTTACCTTCAAGTTATTATTGTTATCTATAACCAAAAAATATAACGAATTTTTTTTAGACGTGTTTTTTTATATTTACGTAGAAAAGAGAACTAGATTTATTTATTCCTTGTCATCATCAGAGAAACTTATTATGGGTATTTAATATTTTTTTGGCTTCTATTTTAATAATTTTTTATTACAAAAGATTCGTTCTTCATAACGACAGGAAGCTTTAGTTTATGCAGCAATTTAATTCAAATTATATTTAAAATTTAACCTCATTTAGTTAAGTTTTTACGTATGTGGAAATTATAGCCTGTTTTGCGCCAAACGCTTCATCCGTCCTGGCTCTTGATAGGTGTGGCCCCGGTTCAAATCGTTTATTGTAAATTATATTTCATTTGAGCCCAGTAATGACGCAGTGGTACAGGTGTTTGTGAAGGTGACAGGTTGTGGGTTCGATTTCCACTCGAATTGCTTTCAGAATTCGGGGGAAAGTGAGAAGTGACTTAGCATTTGGCACCCAGGTTCTTTCGGCCTTGCTATGTGCGAGATACTACTTAAAGCCAAAATTCAAAATCTAGGGAATCAATACTTTTTATTTCACACTCTGGTAAGAGACAGCACATAATAATAAAAGAAATTGTAATTAATGTCTAGGACCTGTTGTGCACTCTGAATTATTATTTACACTTCTCTGTGTTGTATCTTTCGAATGACTTACAGTTTCTTATTGAAATAATTCTTTTACCATTCCGGAGGCTCGTATTTTAATATAATCAAGCATAATTTAAATAAAAAATCACGCATACTTCCATGAAATATCAGTTCCGTTTCCTTATAACAACATATCACAATTTTGATATAGTTTACCTGTAAGAACACTTCTTGTTTCCGGATAGCAACACTTTTCTTAAGATGTTTTTTTTTCGAAAGCTTCTGCTTTCTATTCTCCGCTCTGAGATCTTTTCTAAACAAAACGTTGTATGTGCTTAATTAATAAATTAGTTTTTTTCTGTAATATTCAGCAATGTCATTCTATTTTATAAATGATAATAAATCTATGATTCGATGTAAACATAACAATAACTGTCATGTATAATTTAATATTGAAATAAATATTCTACTCACAATTATAACTAATATTCTAAAAACATTTATAAAAGCATAGAATAGGCACACTCAGGCTTTGGAATGTAAAAATTATAAGCAAATACGCCTTTGGGCCATTCGAGTGTTATATGACTTCCTTAATATTTCATTTGTTCGTTTTATAATAGGTGTAGGTAACACCTAAACTTGTCTGCACTAGTGACTGGTGGACCTTGATCTAATATCAAATACGTAATAATTCAGACAAATAGAAATCTTACTTCGCTTATTATTATGTTGCAATATAAATAAGTTAAGTAAGTAATTTGCTAACATTTTTGAAGTTTTAATTTACTATAACTTTATATATTCTACTATATAGGTTGGCGGGAAGCGGATGGGTCCGAAAAGCTGAGGATCGAGTGTCGTGGCGAGAATTGGGAAAGGCCTATATCCAGCAGTGGACAAAAGATGGCTGTTGATGATGATGATGATGATACAGGATCTATATGAAATCAAGTAAATATTTTGATGAAATTGAATACAGGCATCCAGCAATGAACATGGATTATTTTATTGAAATCTGAATGGTATGTATATTCTTTGCATATATGACAAAATATGGGAAATATAAATAAATTAAAAGTCAATTGAACATTTAAAATAATTGGATAAAAATTGCTTAAATGTTATGAGACAGTATTTTTTTTAACTATATATAAATGGGTTTTTCTCTACAATATTTAATATTATTGCAATTGCAATAAGTCTTAATTACCTTACCGTACCTTCACAAATTATATGCAATTAAAGTTTAATAATTAATACAATAAAAATATTTTCTAGATTTAAATATGTAATAATGATTTAAAGTGGATGTTAGTCCAGTTTTATATTCAAGGTATTCAAGATTCTTAGCTAGTATTTAATATACTGCAAAAATTATTATTACAAAACTATTATCCTTATATAATACTTGCCACCCTACTTGTTTTAAGTTGTTGTTATAAGGTCAGAAATAATCGTGATATATCTATAGCTTTCAAGACTTGTCGTATATTGAGACAGTTCTGTCAAGAGAAATTTCTCAACTTGCAATTTTTGTAGGTAATTATTTTTTTATCATTAAAAATGTAGTCTAATTTTCTCTCTTTTTCATTAACGCATGCTTTCTTCAACAGCTAAATTGAATGGTAGTAAAAACACAAATACTCTTGAATATATATATTTTTTACTTTACATATCGACATTCAGTAAGACTGATAGAGACAATTTGATGTTAAGACACTACTTAATGTTGTCTGAAATCTGGAATCTAGCTGGAATCGAATTAGCCACTATAGCGTGTATACGCTTCACAACTGGGCTATGGTGGTGTCGAATATTAAAAAAAANATATTTCATTTGTTCGTTTTATAATAGGTGTAGGTAACACCTAAACTTGTCTGTACTAGTGACTGGTGGACCTTGATCTAATATCAAATACGTAATAATTCAGACAAATAGAAATCTTACTTCGCTTATTATTATGTTGCAATATAAATAAGTTATAAGTAGGTGGTTAAGTAATTTGCTAACAAATTAGAAGTTTTAATTTGTTATATATACTTATTTGTTATTTAAATTGAATACAGGCATCCAGCAATGTACATGGATATTTATTTTGTCGAAATATATGAATCAAGTCGAAATGTATGTATTATGCTTTGCCTACGTGACAAATATAAATAAATAAAAAGTCACTGAAACATTTAAAATAATTGGCCTTATTGGCTAAAAATTGTTTAAATGTTATGAGACACTAAATATATATATATTTTTAACTATAAATGGGTTTTTCTTAACAATATTTAATATTATTGCAATTGCAATAAGTCTTAATTATACCTACGTACCTTCACAAATTACATGTAATTAAAGTTTAATAATTAATACAATAAAAATAATTTCTAGTTTTAAATATGTAATAATGATTTAAAGTGGATGTTAGTCCAGTTTTATATTCAAGGTATTCAAGCTCCTTATAGCTAGCATTTAATGTACTGCAAAAATTATTATTACAAAACTATTATCCTTATATAATACTTGCCACCCTACTTGTTTTAAATTGTTGCTATAAGGTCAGAAATAATCGTGATATATCTATAACTTTCAAGATTGTCGGATATTGAGACAGTTCTGTCAAGAGAAATTTCTCAACTTGCAATTTTTGTAGGTAATTATTTTTTTATCATTAAAAATGTAGTCTAATTTTCTCTGCTTTCTTCGTCAGCTGAACTGAATGGTAGTAAGAAACACAAATACTCTTGAATATATTTTTTTTACTTTACATATCGACATTCAGTAAGACTGATAGAGACAATTTGGTGTTGAGACACTACTTAATGTTGTCTGAAATCTGGAATCTAGCTGGAATCGAATTAGCCACTATAGCGTGTATACGCTTCACAACTGGGCTATGGTGGTGTCGAATATAAAAAAAAATATGCATATGAATAATATTTGAAATATATTAAAACTAATTGTATATTACTACGGATCTAAGTACTTGTTGTTCTTGGTCTACTAGGTAGCACATAAATAGAATACGAAATATATCGTATTATTTAATTAACTATTATATAATTGACACAAAAGATTTAATTATTACACAAAGGTAAAGTAATTCATACGGTTAGCTAACATCCTAAATAGTAACTAGAACAGTCAAGAACATTCTATATAAGATGTAGTAACGTTAAAATATTACGGCTACTTTCCATAAGTTCCGCTCTATTCTATTATATGTAATATATAATACATATATATAAATCTTATATGAGGCCGTCATGGCCCAGGGGCACAAGGGTGTGTGTAACGCGGTGTGTGTTAGTTCGATCCCCACTCGAAGAAATGAATTATTATTATTCTTTTTTGATCCCTCTCCAAGGCAAAACCTGGCGTTGAGTTTCACCTCTCAATAAATATATTTCTCAATACAATGCCACGGATAATTTAGCAGAAAATGGAGAATGGAGTGTCTTAGCACTAGGTTCCCTCTGCTTACCTACCCTGCACGTTGCGGGATACATCGTGAAGCTGATTTAATTTGATATGATTTTAATGTTATATAATAATAATTAGGCGCGGACAGTAATTTGGACCATTTATCGATCGTCAATACTTGGTCCAGTTTGCGTCAACAATATGTACCAATGCTTAAATGCCAAGGCGTCTAACATTCCGGAGCTTAAAGGCAAATTTGGACTTATCTTATGTCCACTATAAGGCGACCTTTGGCTAAAGTGGGTGGAGTGCACAGAGTAATAATTATTTTAATAGATTCGCCACTTCCTCATTTTTTTCACGTTAGACAAAATTATTGCTAAGATTTAATTTGGAATTTTAATAGACAATTCGATTTATTAATGTTTCTTCTAAATACTTTTAAATGCCATTACCAGTTTTTAAAATTTTTGCCGTTTGTTTTTATTTTAATAAAATGTATACCTTAAAAGATAGAAGAAAAAAACAAATTTTTACNTTATTTTAATAGATTCGCCACTTCCTCATTGAAAATTATTGCTAAAACTTTAGTTGGTATTTTAATAGACAATTATCATTCGATTTATTAATGTTTCTTCTAAATACTTTTAAATGCCATTACCAGTTTTTAAAATTTTTGCCGTTTGTTTTTATTTTAATAAAATGTATACCTTAAAAGATAGAAGTAAAAAAAACAGATTTTTACTTAGAAATCTTTTTAAATTATTTAACATACATTTATCTTCTAAGCAAAAAAAATATCTGTATGACATTTAACTAAAAAAGAACTGGACAATTGATTGAGTCTGTACTATTTCTTTGTATTCGTTTCAAAATATAGATCTTACATTTAAGAACAAAATGTTTAGTCTTTAGTTAGCTGCAATATCTAACAGTGCCTGGAAGGTCTTACGTAAGTAGTTCTAATAAAATATCTAGGTATTATAATAATAATAGCCAATGGTCATAAACAACATTACGTAGAACCCGCCTAGTTCCCACAGTCACATTGAAATTAGTTCGTTTATAAAGGTCACCAGCTAGGTACAAAGCCTTTAAGGTCGGTTTCATTTGTAATGTGTTCTGATTATAACTAATTGATATTGATAGATCTTTGATGCAAAATGATTAAGAACAGCTGGCAGTTATAAATATAAAAATAAAGTATAATAATATATAAAAATAATATATAAGTAAATATTAAAATATCCAATATACAAAAAATAAAATATTTTTTAAATAGGGCTCTCGTACAACAAATCTGTTTCCCTTTGCTCTTTTTTCAAGATAATGATACGGAACCATTTGTGAGGAAGTCCGACTTGCGCTTGGCCGGAAAACTCAAAGTTTCATATTAATTCAATATTTTTTTATATATCAATCATAAATGCATTTATTCCATTTATTTGTGTGCGTGCTAAAGCATGGCTTATATACTCATATTTGTATTATATTTTATGTATAATGCCAAGTTTTTTAATTTCACGCCGTATTCCGCACTTAGCAAGCTGAGGGAACCTGGGAACGTAATTTTAAGACACTTCCGTTTCCCACATTTCTCCGACTTCTAGAGGCATCACGTATTGCAAGTTGTCACCGTAAGTAAGTATTTTTTTAATTACGTTAATGTTTATTCGATTGGAAATTCACTTCATTAATTCTCAATTTAGATTCTTCTCGTGTTACTAAAACTTAGTTAAAGTCGGTATTATGTAGTCATGCAATATCTAGTTTCATTCTTTTATTTACTTGTTTTTACCGAATCGGAATAATAAAATGCTTAAATAGCAATGAAATCGTTGAAGTCTATAGTTTGTATTAGTGAAATATAGGTAAAGTCAAATATGAAGACAATGGAAAGTGCAGCGTTGAGTTACGCCACTCAACACGCCATGTTACAAGCGTAGAGCCCGGAAAACGGTCTGTAATGTTCTCACCTACCTTAATGCGGTAATGTTTAAAATTAATAAATAAATGTGAAAGTTAAGCTCTTTAGGTTAAGCTGTAATACACTTACAAATATTTTCTTTAAAGCTATATTAAAATTGAAAGCCAAAATATTTTCTATACTGTATCTATTCTACAATCAAATGTCATGTTTGACCGATTGATTTAGTACAAGGTTTTGTTATTACATTTATGGCTGTATACTTGTGTTGCGAGTTTCGTGACACCTAATTTTATAGGCTGTGGTAACCATTTGGTAAAATGGTTTTATAATAGTTTTTTTATTACTTGAAGCTATACGGCCAGTCAAAAGCTACTTGAATCTATTAAAATTCCTCTCCACTTATAATACTTGAAGTTTGATATATTTTATTGTTTATTGCTATTTTAACAATCAACTCTAGCTGGATTCGTACCTGCCTATCTTGGGATGTGTCTTGGAGTCTGTTTTTAACATAGGTAGACATTAAATCACCCAGAGGATAAATTATGATAAAAAATTAACATTAATAAAATATCCTTTTATCTTACTATTGAAAAGCTGCACAAAAACGCATTTGCATAATCGATTTAATTAATTACTTACTGCATCTGATGATCAATCTCTATGAATAGATTTTTCAATCATAATGTCAGCTGTACAGAAACATGATTTATTGTATATATTTATTATGATTAAAATAGCTCTATTAAGAATTGTGAGTTTTTAATATGAAATGCTGTTTATTTTATTTGTATTTTTCCAATTATTTTATTTATTATAAAAGTTAAACTACTAAGAAATAAATACATTAACGACAGGCTTAAGTACGGTGTGAGTTCCAATGATTTACACTTACTCCTGAAACTAGAGGCCACCTTTTAATTGACTTGGTAACGAAAAAAATAATATAATCTGCTAAACTTAATTTTAATCTTTCGCGGAGTTGGGTTGAATACGAGCCTCTACAATTCGGAGGAAAATGGGCAATGAAAAAAAAAAGAAAAAGTCTTTATGGAGTGTCTTAACACTAGGTTCCCTGGCTCTCTCCGAGTATCCTACTATATGCGGGATACAGCGTAGAGCTAAAAAAAGGGAAAAAAACTACCTTAATTAGAGCACATCTTCTAAATATCTTTTACCGTAATACTATTTACTTCTTAGATAAAAACTAGTTTAGAAAAAGTGAACCAATATTAGAAATATGGTTATTTCGAACTACTTAAATATCTGACATAAATCTGCATGATTTAACAAAAAACAATGCCTTCAGTACTAGTCACTTTCATTTTGTTAGTAAAGTTCTGAAATATCTGTGAATGCCTATCTAAAGTTGTTAATAAGTAGACCGTAAACATTTCTGTAAGTAAACCAATGTTGTTTTCTTTTAACTGACTAATACCAATTATGTAAAAACTTATACAAACTTTAATTTATTTTCGTATTACCTAATTTATTTTCTATTGTAATTGCTTCACGGTGTATCCCGCAGAAAGCTGGGTAAGCAGAGGGAACTTGAGGACCTAGTGTTTAAACACTCCGTTCCCTATAAGATTTAAGACACTTCCGTTCCCCGATTTCCGCTGAATTCTCGAGGCATTGCGTGTTGACTGGCTCAAACCTGGGTTTTACGTCTTTACCGTAGTAAAGAAATGAAAATAACAAATATTTCATTCTTCAGTGTCCAATGCCCTTGGGCCACGAAGGCTTCACATGATAGGTATCGCAGTGACAGTGTGATAGTTAACGTACCTAATTTATGTTTTGTTTGATGGATTTCTCAGTTAGACTACCTTTTAAAAGAATGAATCTTATTAACGAAGCTTCAATTTCAATTTTCTCTGAAGACTACTTCAGACTAAATTTGGAATTGAGTTCAGAGTACAAAATTTTTAGTAGTTATCCATATATAAGGTCTAATCTAATATACAAATATTTGAAAATATATCACACACATAGATTCATTTATGGAAAATCTATAATTCACTATTAACAACTAATAAACACTATTAATAGGAAAATGTGTGGATTCAGCCTTATTTGTTTTCTATTAGAGGTCAATGTTGTGTCAGAAGTCATTATCCGAATGGCGAAACCTGTTGTGTAGAGTGCGACGCGTCGAGCGCATCATGTTTATATCTCGACACAACACTGGAGTCCGAATATCGCTTAAGATATGATTTATTCCTAATAGACTTCTTGTGATTTTTGGGAAAGTGGAGAGGGAAGTGTCTTAACATTAGGTTCCCTCTGCCTTCCCTGCTGTGAGCACGATGGAATGTGAAGCTGATTTGATTTAATAATTTATTGCCCCGAGTGGGAATCGATTCCACAACGGTCGCGTTGTCACACCCTTGTCCCCTGCACCATGAAGGACTAATTCAACAACTTAGTCGTTTGTACTCACAAAAAATAAACCACTACAGTCAATCATAAACGCGTAAAGCAATAATCAAATAATTACTATCCTAATAAATTTGATTATAATGTCCATTTCAATGTCATAAGACACATAAATCTATGTAAGTACTACTCTTTTGATCATTTTCCGTAATTAGCAATAAACAATTGAATCAGCAAACTTGTTATATTAAATTGTTTTTCAGTTTCCTGTCGCGAATGTCTTTTTTATGGCACGATCCATTTAGGTAAGGTAATGTTAGTGATACTTAGTTACCATTTATTGTTAATGCAGGTCTAATTGTTTGATTCATTTGTTTTTATGTGTTATGGCTTTATTATTATTAATAATTATTATATTAATAGTTAAAGTATTTAGAATATTAATTTGAGTTTAACTTCGTAAAATATCTTTGTACAGAATTTTTTTTTAATGGAAAAAGGGGGCAAACGTACAGGAGTGCTAAGTGGTAAGTGTCCTATGGAAATCTACCCCATCAGAGGGGCAGTGAGGAGGCTGTGGGATGCGTTGTGTGATCGGGTTTGAGGTATGTACTGTGTGCTTCATTTTTCCGTTATGCTCTATTTGTCTAGATAGTTTGTCGTTTGTCTCTTGTCCATCACAACTCCTGCCACGGACCAGGGGTCGTGATGGTAAAAAGAGAGTACTGAACCCAAAATAAAAATATTTGGTAGAATACCAAAAGAGAGAGATCGATGTCTCTCCATATATTCAAGGAATCTAAGATGTCTGTGAGTTTGGGATCGTCAACACAAACTAAAACAAAAAAATGCGAGATATTTCTAATTTTGTATCAAATTTTTACTATGTAAATCGACTTAGGCAAGAGCGGTAACATGAAAAAAATATTTGTAGCTTAATGATATTTTTCTCCTATAAATACTGTTTTACGCCATAATTTAATCCAAATATTTATGTCATACCAATCGAATGATACAATTTAATGAGACCATTAAAATAGATGTAAATGTCAAGGAAATGTGCTAATGACATAATTATACGAAATAATTAACGTTTATATAAAAAATGCTGCAAGTCCTAAGTAGTCTATGACTAAGTACCTACTTTATGAAGGTTACTACGTTTTTGATGCCCATTTGTTTGAGTTAATGAGGAATTAAGTAAGAAATAATGTAGATCAGTGTGTTTTATATGAGAAATAATAATTTAATTGCCCAGCTTCTATTGCCCTTTAAAATATTGAATGTTATTTTTTTATTAAGATAATTACTGCTTCCTTATTAGGTGGTTCGTAACTAATAAAACGCAGTATATAATGCCATAATAAATAAAAATGCGGGATGCGGGATACGGATGATTAAAGCTATAGTTATATACAGACTTCAAATTTGTATTTTTAATTCCTAAATCAATATATGATAAATATGATAGTGCTCATATGTTATATTGCGTCCTACTTACTAAAAAATAAGCAAGAGGAGAAGAGAGTTGCTGAAAGATAACAAAACCTTACACTGCTTTTAATGTATATTTTAACAACATTTGAAATTATATCCATCCATTCATCAGCCTTTCAACGTCCACTGCTGGATATAGGCCTCCCCTAATTCTCGCTAATCCGTTCGGTACTGTGCCCTTTGAATTCAGCGGATTCCCGCTGTCTTCTTAAGGTCGTCGGTCCACCTGGTTGGAGGGTGGCCTGTGAAATTATATAGCGACAACAAATTAATAAATACAATCTTCACATATATATCTTACAATTTTCAGAGAACGTACTAAGTATGATTTAAGGATTCATTGTTAAATTGAATTTTTATTATGTCTGTATGTATATCTATACAAATATATCTATATCTGTTGTCTTAGAATTAACTCAAGTAGTTGCTAAAAGGAAATAAACGACAATTAAACAAAAAAACATAAAAGGTATAAATAATTTTGCTTTATAGGAAGTAAATGATAATTAATTATTGATATATGTATATACATATATACATGCATTTTGTATTGAAGGTCAAAGCGTGTTTCCGGTTTTTACTTCTACAATAACGTAACGTGGAAAAATTCCTGGCATTATTAAACTTACCGGAAATGGAGCGAATCTATCTCTATCTAATCTTAATATAAGCACGATGTATGGGAAGGAAGAGGATGATCCGAAAAGATGGTAGTGCTATGTTCTTTCGACAATCCAAAATGACTTCACTAGTTATTTATCAACTTCGCGCTGTATCCCGCAGGGTTGGCAGGCAAGGTAGGGTACAGGGACAGGCAGAGGAAACCTAGTGTTAAGACACTCTATTGCCCACTTTCCGGCAAATAATTATTACAAAAGGATATTTCAATTAGATAATAGTTTTTATTTCATTTTGACGATGGTATGTACGTTCCCCTATACAATAAATCTTTATGGTTTCAAACTTCAAACAATGTTCCTTAAATAAATTGTTTATAAATGAAAGAGAAAAAACACGTGAAAGAAATAAATTATTTAAAAATTAATTCATATTTTTAATATGCAACTATTTCGTAATAATTGCCTTTCAAATTGCAAGTTTAGTGCTAAGAATGTGTTAATGGGTAAATTAATTATTACATTTATGATTTATGATATTTGCTTGAATCATTATTTCGAAAATAGATTTTAATTACGATTTTGAATTAAATTTCAAGTTTTCATAGCTTCTATAACAAAAGAAGACATCTATTTATAGGAAAGAATAAAAATATTATTAAGTTAGCTATTTGTTAAAGATGACATTGCTAGTGGCGGATTTACCAGATAGATAGATAGATAGATAAAACTCTTTATTGCATACATAAACAAACACATAACTAAATAGTAAGACAGAAGACATAGAGTAGCATGCAAGGGCGACCATATCACTATTAGTGATCTCTTACAGGTAACCTTAACTAACATAAACTTACGATAGAGCAGGATATATCGGTAGTGCATAAGTAATAAAGAGCAACCAGCAGACTGCATAAGCTATAACCAACAAATTTTCGGACTAATTTCTTTTATGTTAACCTTCTAAAAATTAAAAAGACTCCTGTATGAGTTTTAGCACCTACTTGGTCTCCTTATATTTTTTCTTAGAGAAAATAGAGTGAAATTGTCATATATATATTTCCATCCGTGAGTTGCATGTTTTCTGCTTCTGATCTGCCATTTTAATTTAAACATCGTTAATAGATAGGTTCATGATTAATTTCGTAGTTTAAAAAAACAAAACAATAACTATTACAAACATATATAATTATATTTAATTTCATACAAAATGAGTGCATACGCCCACAAACTTTACTTTGTCAACTTTCATAAGTTGCGAGCCCTCGATAGACGAGTCCGACTCGCACTTAACCAGTTTTTTACGTACCTTCAGTATTTCAATTCTATAGATGAAAAACTGAAGTGCTAATTTTATGTCAACATAATTTGTACACTGCTGTAAAACTAGGTAGGCTTATTATTATAAAAATGAATCTAAATAAGATATTGATTGCATACTAATTACTCAAGGCTAGGCGGTTAAAAAATATTTAACAATCACGATATCCATGTCGGGTTTCACTTTCCCTGCGGTTTTCGTAATAAACAAAATATTTGTAACGAATGCTATTGAAATCAAATGCAATACAATGAAAGCTTACAAACAACTGTTTAGAATAGAAAGGCTTGGGCAATTATCTTGTATGTTCTTGCTGTTTATTTAAATAAGCACTTGTTAGTTTTAGCTTCTTGTTCTATTTGTAAGATACAATGAAAAAATTATGATGCACTAACGGCTCCCACGCGGCTTCGCCCACTTAAATTATGTGAACATTTATTTAAGAGTATTTAAAATATTAATTATTTTAGTTGTTGTTCATCTATACTGCAATGCGCTAAGTAAATCGTAATTTGAATCTTTTAGTAATTTATTGGTATTTAAAAAGTGGTTTAATAACATCTATTAAAATATGTCTAGATCGATCGAAATTTCCAGAAGTCCAACCAACTTTTTTTAAGTTACAAATGTGTGAAAAAGTTAAAAAGTTTGTTTCATACAAAATTTAATTGTTTTTCATATAAGTTTTCATTGACATTATCCAGAATAAGCTTTATAAAATATGTATATAACTTTATAAATAACTTCATCTTTAAAGTCAATTACCGTGATGTATTCACCTTAACTAACAAATCATACGTTACACTACGGTTTAGAATTAAGTATTCGCTACGGTTCCTTCATAAAAGCTTTATATGCAAATAGCGACTATTAAATGGCAGTATAAAAACCGGGCTTACTGTCTTAAAAATAAGTATTAAAATCCCGTAACAATACCATAAGTTCCATTAAGGGTACGGAAATTCAAAAGTTCACTTCTATCTTACAAGTGCGGTATATATAATTGTCATAATCTAATCTAGTAATTTAAGTAAAATTGCATTTTTTGCAAGAATTAGCTTATTTTGCTGCAAAAGCTAGGATAAATTACATTATGATTAACTATGCATATAATGGACTGTAGTTTTTCTAGTTCCAAGGCTCGCCTTACAAGGTGCTGTGGTTTGGGAACTCGACAGCCGTCTCGGTCTCATTTTCTTTGTTAGACGGTAATTTACACCTAAATTGGTGTAATTGCGTTGAGCGAAAATGGAAGGCAAATGGCTTTGTGTTTTGCATGCCGTTTTAGATAAAAATAATTATAAGATAAAATTAGTAGTGTATGTACACATGTTTATATAAAGAATTAGCTTTTTTATTTCATTTTTTATTTAATAGCAAAATAATAGAAATTAATTTAATATTATATATGGTAGTTAATACTGTTATGGTGGTATTACAGTTATGGTGTAACACCGCCGTATGGTGTATGGTGTGACAGCTTACAACTAAGCGTCGATGGTGTCAAATATTTATTACATTTCCAGAAAGCTTTCTATCTGATGTTGGTAAAACAGACCCGTGGTTAATATCAACTATTTATTTTCGTAGTTTCTTAGTACTATTTAAGAACATAAGAAAATAACAACTTATTAGAAAGTGGAAAATTTCCTTTTATGTTCCAAAGGCAATATTGTTTTATGTTGGGACAACATACATATAAAGGTATTACACATAAGTTTTACTTAACTGAAGTAAATCCAATGTCACATTTTATCTCACTAAATACGGCACTCACATAAGTACATATACTATACGCTTACATTAACTTTAATAAAAATTAACCTTCCATTCGATTCATTTCGATACATGTGTATCGAGTGTTAAACTAGGTATATAAATGAATATATGGTATTTTATTAGCTTCACGCTGTATCACGCAGACAACAGAGTTGGCAGAGGGAACATAGTGTTAAGACACTCCGTCCCCCATTTTCCTCCGAGTTTTGGAGGTGTGTTGAGTTGCAGAACTCAACGCCGTGCTTTGCCTCGACATTTCGAAAATTAAAATATTAAATATTGCATTTATATTATTCCTCTAGTGTGTAGGTACATACAAAAAATTGCTTAATTTTATACAACATGTAGGAATTTCAATACGGATATGAATGCGTGACGGAAATTATTTCAATCTGTAAACTAATAAATTAGTTGAGGAAAATCAAACTCTATCGTGCAGTGTAATTGAGATTATTGTAATTAATATTAGTATGTATTGCTTTATATCAGGTGATAGTTGAAAGGGTTCTACGATGACGCAAAGGCCGTTCGCAAGGTCGTGTCGCGCTCGTCACGTGGGTAGAGAGTGTGACTTTGCATATTATAATACTAGAAGATATTTCGGTTTTACATGTGATTTAAGAGATGACAATTATGCAGGCTATGATTTTTATACTGTTTTTGGATAATAGAGAATTGGTTAAACTTTTAAAATTATGGAATCTCTGTCTATATGTATAATAAAATTGTAAACTACTAGTTGTCCGCTCATGGAAGATATTTGAGAAAATCATTATTAAAGGAAATATCAGAAACAGCCTTACTAATTTAATTTCAATTTACATTATTTATTGTGTTGCGGCAAACTACTTTCATATATAAAATTTGTTTTATTTTAATCTGTTTATAAGTAAAAAACTACATCAATGTAAAATATATTCTTCGATAAAATTGCTACAAACATGTTATTCAATTGAAACTTAAATTTACAACAAACATATATCGTCTTTAATACCGAGACTTGTAAATTTAGATTTGTAAATAAATCATAGTTTAGCTCAAGCGGCTCTAGTTTAAAAGAAATACTGTTGAACTCTATCGTTTTACTTTATATAGTATACATATACATATTACACTATTATATCGAAAACACGATTTCACATAAATTTACAGATTTAACAAACTAAGCGTCTCATATATTATATATGTAATGAAAAATAGCAATTGCAATACCGAGCTCTTATATCTAACTAAGACACGAACTCCTAAACACGTAAAACGATCCAAGGAAATTAGATCTAAAGATTTAGCTTGGGAGTGTGATCTAGTGTAGCCTATTTAAGATAAAATCTCACATCACGAGCGAGTTGTTCGTGTTATGTCGTAAATTCTGTTAAGCACTCGCGTTTCCGCGTTCCGAACCGTGGCCTGGGGAGCGAGTATCGTTGTCCCGAGCTGTTTCGACATAGCTTGCAGTGTTTACACCATGCGTGACGGATACGGAATATTAATCAAATAATTAATTTAAATATTTTTTATTTTAGATGTATTGTTTTTTTATCTTGAAACTATTTATTTTCAGTTCACTTTTATTAATAAGCTACTTGTAATATGTGTTTTATAAATGGTTTAATTCATGTCAATTTTTTTGAGATTTTCTTTTTTATAGTTTCTATTTTAAATATAAACAAAACGAAAAGTGAAAAGCTACCCTAATACCGTGACCATAGGGATTAGATAAAACCATACATAATGGTTATAAATATACATTTATAATTTAAATAATCATCTCTAAAAGCACTCACGAAACAGGCGCTAATATTAAATTAAGCCATTAAAGTTAACCAATTTACTGGAGTTTAATAATCGTTGCCATAGTAGTGTGTTGTAACAACTATATACGTTAATAATGTAATTTTAATAGAAGTAGATTATGCTTTTAAGGTTACAAGAAATATTTTAGAAAAACTCACGATAAATATATTCTGTTATATAAAATCCACAAATAGACATTTAATTTTAATTAATAAAAAAATAATTTATTTCAAATAAAAAAATAAAAATGGAGAGAGAAGCCGGGAGTAAATAAATTGCAGCATAGTCAAACCGATGTAATAGCGGAAGAGATTAGATAAAATGCATTTGTTCCAAAACAGCCTCTTGTAGTCGGGACCATGCGAGGCTTCTGTGCTGCAAGTGGAGTATATCTTAAATCTCAATATAAGCCGCGTGCTTTTTAGATATGTTCGTAGGTATGTTTGTATAAATATAGCGTTATTTATGCGTGTATAGCTTATAGATTAAATTTGATTTTATGTAAATGTATGAAAATTACAAAAATCAATGCACAGTAATATTTTCATTGGAATATTTAGTTAGGAAAATTATTTATTAAACGGTAATTAAATAATATAAGATTCTTTATTGCACTAAATAACACAGATAATAAAACATACATTACGAAAAGACATACACAACGGTGGACTTATCTCTAGAAGAGATCTCTTCCAGTCAACCCGTGGAAGTGAATAAGTGCAAAGTAGCTCAAATTTCAATAGTTTTAGCTTTATATAAACCAATATATAAAGCTAAAACTATTGAAATTTGAGTAAATTCTCAGGAATAATTAAATATTTTCATAACTTTAAAGCTCTAAACTAAAAAGCTCTGTGAATGAGTTATTTTATTGTAATCTGGACAAAACGATAATTAAAATTGTTATATATAAAAAAGCACTGTCTAAAGTGAAAGGATAGATTTTTTTATAATTACAGTGAGCGAAGCGAGTTGGGGTAGTCAAGCGAAGTGTTAGCGAATGAAAACCCTTAGATTAAATATTAACTCATAAATTAATGAAAGCGAAAAAAAATCAATATCCCTTTTAGTAAAATATAATGAAATAAAACAAAGGACATTGAAATAAAATGACTCTAGTCTTTGTTTACATGCAGTATTAATCTCAAGCTTATCTCGACTGGCCTTCTGTCGTTTCCCACAGTAACACTAATTAATACTGTAGGCTCTATTGATGACAATGCGTTATTTGTAACTGACGGCTGTATATAGATACGGTTTACAAGTAAATTAAGTTTGTTATTTATATTATATTTATATAGGATAAGATTTTGATTAAATATAAAAGTAAGTGAGTCTATAATAAAACGTCTCTATCTATATCGCTGTCGGCGTACAGTAGAGAATGGAGGAGTTCTATCTTTCTTCCGTCTATACTCGTATTTTTATTTGTATTATTTATATTCAATATTGTGGCACATTTTTTATATATATAAAAATACTATCAATTAATTCCAAATATAATAAAGAAAAATATACCAAGCCAGACTGGGTTTTCTCTAGAATCTATTTATTTATATAAATTATGTCCAATTAAGGTAATTTTTTTTGAAATAACTCGCTGCACTCGTTTAGCTACTGTAATGATAAAAAAAAAATGTAATAATTTTATCACTTATGTATGAGGTATACTCACTCAGGTTCCTCACGCTCTATATCCTTGATTTAATAATGCTTTATAAATTTATAAAAGAATAGAATGATGGAAAGCAATTGAATTGAACTATGTTTAATCCAATGCCATGAGATATACAATTATTCATATTATACAAATTAATTTTAAATTAATAGCAATAAATAAAAATATGATCATAAAATAAGAGTTATTTATTATTGCTCAGAAAGTAATAGTTCAAAATAATTGATTTTCTTTGTTAGCGTGCAGATGTAAGACAGATCTGCGCTTTATTCAAAAGAATCGATTGAATTTATTAGCATCGTAGAACTCGATACAACACCTCGTGGATGTAAAGGAAAAATACAAGCGTCATGCATTCCGGAGAATGTGATCTTAGTGGGTGTATATTCTGCTAGACTTATTTTTATGCTGACGATTTCTATTCTTTTTTTACTTTATATTTTGTTCCATACAATAATATGAAAATATACGCTAAATTTTGAAGGTTGACTGGCTTAACTCAACGCTACACCACGCCTCATTACCAGAGCGAGGAAATGAAAATATTAAATATGGGAATTGAATCTACAATCTGTCGCTTGTAAAGGATCACCAGTCTAATGGATCTAGTGATAAGACATTGCGAATTCGAGACATTGGTTCTTGTGGCAGACATCAATAAAACACTTTGTCTACCAGAGCGTTCACAATTACACCATATAATTATTATTCTATGCATAGTTGAAAAATAATATAATCTTATATATTTTAATGTAGATGTTACAAATAAATAGAAATACCATAAAGCCACCCACGTGAGAACAACGCAACGATTGCAGCAATTTGAAAAATTTTTGCACTTGCAGTAATTACATAAAAATACTGAAATATTTCTACAATAATATAAAATACATTAATAAGTTACGATATCGTGCAACAACCACTTTACTCACTTTTAGTATTTTAATACATTTTCATCATAATAGAGACGTAAAACAAAGTTACAAAAGTCGAAAGCACATACGTATGTGTAACGCGAATTGTATTATAAATGATTTATAAACGGCCGCACTTTATTATAACATTCTTTTGTTTTTGATATCTCAAATAATTTGGATATAACAAATCTATCACAAGATTATCATTCTTATATCAACGCTATAGCATATATATTTCTGTAGCGAAACGATTTTAAACGGAAATGGTTGTGGCGATGGGTGTATAAATTAAAATAAAATACCACTTTTGTTTGATCTCCTAAGCTGATACTTAATCTTCGTCCCAAAGGTTCCTAGATAATGGTCCAGAGCCTAGACGAGATGGGGCCGGCCGATAGTAAATTGCTTAATTATTATTTCAACAATAGCTCTCGCTAATGTGTTACAAGCTTGTAATTTGACCCTGTGTTCTTTTGCGATTGTTGTATTTGGCAAGTCCAGAAGGCTAGTTGTATGTAATAAGGAATTTTAATTACAACTAGGAATTTTAATCATTACATGCTATAAAACAAAGTACACTATAATAAGATATTGTTCGAGATTTGTTTTATACTAATCTTGTATCTATAAATGCAGGAGTTTACGATGTTCTTAACTTAAAATAATAATAATTAATAGACATTTTAAGTTTTATGCCTTTTTAAACGCATTTCTAAAAGTAAAAGGAAACTTATCTTTTAAGTGCCTATTATTATAAATACATTTCAATAATATATTCGAATATGTTAATTAAGTATATATTATTTTGTATTGTATTTAGTTTTAAGTATTACGTCGTACTGTATTTATAAAATAATAAATATTGATCTTAACCTTAAGAAAGTTGCCATATAATAAAATTATTAATATATTAACATTTGCATAATTGAGCACCACTCTACACGCAATATCTTCAAAATTCGGTGGAAAGTGGGGAATGGAAATGTCATAATGGGAATAGAGTGTTTTAACACTAGGTTTCCAGGTTCCCACTGCCTAACCTGCCATATGCGGAAAGTAGTATAAAAGGAATGGTTTTAAAATACATTTTTGCCTGAACAACAAAATGACGTTTCACAACATCACTCAAATTTGTAATCAATAAAAGTAAATTATTACCTCATACGTTTGTTTGGCAATATGTGATGGTCTGATGAAGTTAACTTCGAAATCTGAATTTTCAACCCATCAATATTGGTGTTATGAAAGAGATAAAAATAATTATAGGATTAGCTTGTAATTAGTGTACAAGATTATATACGAGTACTTGTATTTGTTTTAGAAATATGATTATGGATATGACCCATATGTGAAGTTCTGACTGTAAGAGTAATAGGTAGTGAAAACCCACTACCACTTTAAAGCAGCAAAGTAAGCGCTTTGCTGCTTTAAAGTAGTAATCGTGAAATCGTGGCGCATGGGATACAAACGTGTGACTGTAAGGCGACGGTTGTGGTTTCGATTGCCAGTCGGAATAAATTGTTATTTATTAATACTTTTATTTGATCGCTCTGGTACCAAGGCAAAAGCGCAGCGCTAAGTTCCGCCACTCAACACGTTATACCTCAAAAATTCAGTGGAAAGTGGAGAACGGAGTGCCTACAATTAGTTTTCCTCTGCCTACCCTGCTATATGTGTGATACAGCGGGAAATGGAAAAGAAAAATAAAAAATAATAACACTATGTTATAATAATATTATATAACAATAAACAAACAGAATAGCGATCGTTATCACAAGTGGGTTGATTATCGAATAATGTGTTAGTAACGCGGCTACTCGGTCGCTACCTTCGCAAAATCGAAAGTGTTACGAGCAGTTCGAGTCTTATGTAATGTTGCATCGATGCAGTACTCTTATCAGTTATCGGTTACCAATAATCATAATATTTTTTGTATATTATTTTATTATTATAAGATAATTTATTCTTAAGTAATATTTATGTATTAATTTTAGCATAAAATATTATTTGAAATCTTTTTTGATATATATCCGATGTATATCTTTTTATTCCATGTATTACTTTATAGCCACAATAATAGATATAATAAGCCTTATATATTGGAATCCAAATCATTTATATTCTAAAATAACCGTCAGTGTGGTCATTGCTTCTTATATTCTTTTAAGTCACGTCTTGGAAAAGCACATCGTTGAGTTCCACTTCTCAATACGCAATGCCTGCAATAAGTTAATTATAACATAAGTAAGTAATAAATCAATTTATTTAGATATAAAATAATTAATAATAACTATCGGGAGTTTCCTATGTTCATGTATCGTACTCGTACATCCCATGTAGAAAAAGAGAGGATTATCGAAGAGAAGTATTAAAACCAATATTATTTGTAACGTGGCAACGCACTTAATAAGCGATTTGTCTCTTATTATAAATGAAAATATTTTCTTTTACGACATTTGAACCAACTGTCGTTATTAAACGTTTCTACTGAAACATAATAATAAGGAAAACAATATTGTCGTATACAATTCAACAGTTTTCATTTTATTAGCATCTGATTGATATATAAAATGTAAATAACATTTATGAAAATGTCATCACGATATCTCGAAATTATTGTTATGGAATGATAATAATCTGATGCCCTTATATGCCTTTATACATTTTTTCTGGAGTTTGGTTACAAGGTCGCTTCATACAAAAATTTACGATTTCCATGTAATCCAAGGTTTATTTTATGAAGGGTTTTACATGCAACAAGTTATATTGTTAATAACCGAAATGATAAATAGCTTGAGGACGGTTAATTTAATAATTTTCTTCGCCAACGCAATCCTTACTAAACTTGGGCAATTTTGTTTGGTATCAGTGTAACATGGTAATATGTTACACTGATTGCATGTTAATGAATAGGTGTGAATTAATAATGATTTTAATACATATGTATGTACATATATTAATTTAATCTTTACTTAAAATTAATAATATATGACTGTCTATACAACGTATCTATCCATTTGTTAATACTGCTTATAACTTTAAATATAAGGTGTATAGATAACTTTAAAAGACTAATATTTTGAACCCATTAAACATGATGTGATTTTCTTTTTGTAGAAGATAATTATTAATTGTATTTTGTCATTTTATATATTGTTGTTATAGCGTAGTGGAATAATGTCTGATTGTATAGGCGTTGGTTGTGGGTTCCACCACTCCTAGAAATTAATTACGTCTCTCTAATCAAAAACGAAAACGAAGTGCAACGTTGAAGTCTTTCTCTCACGACTTACCTATTGCGAAATAGCCAGAATTTGTGTGAAAAGCAGAAATTAGAGTATCTTGTAACTATTTCTAGCTAATAAGATTTTCTCTGCTCATAATAAATTCATATTCACTAAGAATGATTTCGTAGTTATATTGTCATACGTATAACACACAATGACGCGAGGTACTACACTGTAGAGCAAAAGACTTCAACGAGATACTGGAGCTTCATTTACAATATAAATTATTAAATTAAAATACTTCTATTATATTATTATATTAAATTAAAATAAGTTCAAAAATTTACATGAAATATAAAATCACGTTTTGTAAACAAATATATTTTAACATCTTAATTAAGTTTTGAAATTGAGCTATTAATAACTATTAAATGTAATTATAGTACACATTAAAGTATAATATTTTAGTGCATTTATTGCTATAAATATAAAGAAAGAGCTCTATTATTTCTACGACGTCATATTATGAAAGGCAGAGTTTACAATTTTATCTATCATAATTTTCTGTAGATAAGATTGAAGATCAAAGACCGTAAAATTATAGTAATATTTAAATATACACCTATATTCTAAAATTATTTCACTATTTCAATATACGCAAAAAAAACATATTACACGAAATACACAACAGAGATTTCGCAACCAACGAAACCTCGAACTATACTTTTGTTATACTTATCTGTAAATACGTTCACGAGCGTCATTGGCTTTATGACGCCAGTACAAAGTAAGAATTGTAGAGTTTGAATTCTCCCTACATCCCTGACATTTGGAGCCCTAGCCCGCCTAGCCCCCACTACGTGCTCGCTCGTAGCCAGCTATCGGAATCACTAGCGCGCTGTACCTCCGCGCGTCGAGTCGCGGTATGCGTCGGTGGTGAAGTGTAGTGCAGTGTCGTGTCAGTGAATTAAGATGAAGTCCCTCAACGCGACCGCGCTATTCGCACTAGCTGTTATTGCAGGTATTATTAATATTAATTATTATTTAAATTATATTTATATATTTTTTAATAATTTTTGCGATTAATAAATTATTAAATGTTTTTTTAATTTATTTAGCTTTTTTTTATAGTAAATAAAAAAAAACTAAAATATATTTTATTTGTAGTCTAAATAAGCTTTAAAGTTATCGTACGCTCTAATATATGAAGTTTCCTGCTTTCTGTTCACTGATATCAATGCAGGTGTAATTTTTGCGGCGCGTTTGAATTTGTCACTAAAAAAAATTATGTAGGGAAGTTATGTTTTTTATAGTTCAAGTTAATTGTCGAATAATAATTTGTGGTAATTATTTGTTAATCAATTCAATTCAGGTATTAAAAAACATTTCATAATTATGTTTGTCTATTTTTACATTTAATATTGTTTTTTTTTTGGCGCATGTATATGATACATGATAATAGGAAATCAAATTATAATTATAAAATTCCTATAAATTATAGATTTTTATATTAGAAAATACTCAATCTAAAAATAAACTATGAATAAATATTAAATAAATAAAATTTGTAAATAAAAATGAAAAATAATATTTTAGATATCTTAGAACTAAGCAAAAAAAAGTTGAAAAGTTCAAAGTCACATTAATATAATATAATGAAACGGAACTTTCTTTCAACTCTTGCGTCACTCGCTCTTGCAGTTAAAATATTCTTGCTTTTGAATATTTAAGTTAATGAATAATAAATACAAAAAATACATTACCGTTTATCTAGCTTTTTATTTAAGTTATATAATTCTTTTATTATATGACCTAGACTTTTATATAGAAAATAGTATAAATGTCTGTGTGTATCATTTAAAAATTAAGCAATACTATCCTTGAATTTATTCAAGATTTTCCTTTTGGTGATTTTACCGCGAATTACAACTAAGGTATATTAATATCCGTTAACAGATCAACTTATTGGGATTTTGTGTTCCTAGAATTTTTGTGTAAACGAATCTAAAGTGTATGTCAAATATTTATATGTACGAGTCACCAATTTTATATATACGAGTACATAATTTTACTAAGTTTAACCAAAAATATAATTAAAAATAAATAAATTTACATTTTAATTACGTGATACATTATTGTTTTACATTAGAAGGTTTACGTAATCTCTTTTGTATATTACAATGTACAGTTTTATAGCATTGAATATATTCAGAGCACATACAATTCCAATCGAGCTTACTTTCATTTTCGATGTATCCGCAACTATTATACTATTATATGCTTTTACAATAACATTGTCCTCGTAAAAGGCATGAAATCTATGTTATACAGGGGATAATTTTATGTATATTTCTTATTTTTTATTAACATCTATTTATGTATATGGTTTAGATGAAAAAAAAACAGAAACAATCTTATTTTTTATTAACATCTGTATATGGTTTAGATGAAAAAAAAACAGAAACAAAATTATAATAAGTATCTACCGATATTTAATATTATTTTTTCTTAATATATTTTGTTAATTTTCACAAGCAGCTTATTAGCAAAACTATTGAGAAATATTTAATTGTACTGTTGCAAGCGTTCAGTAATTGTAATCAGCATTACGTAACATGCGCGTGCGCCGCTACCGAGACTATAAAATGTGCGTAGCGCCAAATCTATGGATCTATATCTACTTTTTGATTAATAGATTTAACTTTATTATTTCTTTAACAACATTATTAATAACACTTCTGTAAAAAAATGATAAGATTTTTTTACTATTTTAATATAACCATTTCGCCGTCGCGTCGTAGAGTACCGACACAACACCTTTTTATCGAGAAAATAGATTATTTTCATTTTCGTCGCTTGTCAATAAGACAAAACGTGGCAATGAGTTACCTATTCAACGCAATATCTCGTCGTCCGTTGTAATCTTCCCCAAGAGATATGATTGGAAAAAAAACAATCTGAGTTGCTTTTTTTAAGTGAATTCTTTAATTAATTTTATTGATGCTTAAAAATTCGTAAAGCGTGAATCACGTTGGATATATTCAAATGTAGAGGTCATTGGTTTCATCTTCGCGCTCAAGTTTACATTTACGTATATACATATGTATAATTTTACATATAATATGAAAGTGTGTAAGATATAGGGGTTATCTTTTTGTAGTTTTAAACAATAATATTTATTAAACCTACCTAATAGAGGACAGTCGTGGTGCAGGGGCCTGTGTGACTGTAAATGCGACAGGTTTTGGGATCGATTTCCACTCGAGGAAATTAAATATTTAATAGTTGCAATTTATCGCTCTCGTGTCGAGGGAAACGGCGGCGTTAAGTTCCGCATTGCATTTCAATTCTCGCATTGCATTTTGGTCCAAAAATATTATTTTGGATAATAAACTACGTATCAAAAAAAAATCATAATATTAAAATAATTAATTGAATTCGATTCTACAATCATTACGTTAAGTTTAAAGAAGTATATAACCACTGTATCTCGACGGAACAGCATCAGATTACCTAAGAATAAAATATTTGCTGTCAAACGGTTATTTGCCTACTTTTGTAGTCTATTCTATATAACATTCTGCAACACTTCATGCTTGTATATCCGAGTACAATTGATACGCGTGTTTTTCGGAAACCACAAAGCCTCGCTTGCTCCACACCTGAATTATTCACGCTTCGGTATTGTTATGCAAACAATTTTCGAATTCAGTTCGTATAAAAAGTGAGAATAGAGTGCATGGTAGTGGTTAGTGCAGGTTTGATCGGAGTCGATAGCCATCACTTTCTTTAGTTTTAGTTTGATTACTGTGTTAAAGGTGAAAGGGTAACGTTTTCTTCTTACTAGATAAATTAAATCTACTTTGGTATAACTGTATATCTATATATGTATAAAAACTATTGATTTTTTTCATCAGTTTTGTTCAGTTAACCTAGGGATTTTCAAATGAAAATACTTAAGAATCGTTTATTTTATATTAGCGCTTAATTATATTCCTCTAGAGCTTTCCTCGATCTCGATCGATATGTACTACCTAATGTTAAAATATTTTTGCAACTCGAATCAGTAAGTAGCTTCTGAGAAACATAAACGAAATAAACTCTTTAGCTTTATAACAGTACTAAGTATCCAGGAATATTATATGTTAATAATTTATACTATGTTTTTTTTTTCAGAATTTTTCTAGGCTAATGGCAAAGGTCAGGTGGCCATACATACATATTTCATGTATATTATACCTTCATTATTAACTAATTTAAATATAAAAACACAAATGCGTGTCAGTTTAAACGATTGTACAGAACCACAATAGACAATGTCGGCCAAGGCTTCTTCGTTTCACAAACAGCATTAGTAATTCCGATCGCGTCCAAGTGTTTTGTCCGTTTCTAGCGAGTCTAGACTAGGAATAAGACAACTGGGGTTTTGTGACGAAACCAATCGTGGAATCCACCAGATACGAGAAAAAACTTCGATCCCAATTTTATAAACGAGTTATGAAATTTCCGCTGAAAGAACGTCTTGCGATTATTCAAATTTGTTCACTTGTTATATTTTTTATATACGGGTATTTAATTTAACTCGTTGCTAGAAGGCTATTTAAGTAAAGTCATCATTATTAATTGTTAAGAAACATCGGTTGTGAATGACAATTGCTTTTACGTGACTATAAATGTTATTTTTTAAAGAAGCTGCTGTTTTTGAGTGAATCGTTTGGAGATTGATTATTTTTTGCGCCTTGAACTCTCTTAAATTGCTAAATATTGTAAGATATAAAATTTTATATAATTTCTGAAAATTTTAGTAAAAATAATTATTTAAAACGAAAAAAATGGTCATTTTTAGAACTAAATACAAAAAAACATGTTACTAGTAATAAAATATTATGAGGTTATTTAATCCATGCTTAAACTAATTGGGACATTAATATTTGTTAGATCGATCGTTAATGCAAATAAGAGCGGCAAGGCATTGAAATATTTAAAAGTTAATATAATTGATTTTAAAATATGAGAATGCAGTAAAATATAATAAAAAATTAAATAAGTTTAAGCTGTAAATTTTGTAAATTCAATGAATTGCTATAAAGATATTAACTATTTAATAATAAATAGGGAATAAATATAGTTTGTACAATAGTTTTTATAATAATAATATTTTTAATAAACGCTAAACTTTTTCATATAATTAATTATATTATGGAAAAAAACACTGACAAGCTAAATAAATATTAATCAACACGACGTTTGTTTTAAATGTACAAATTGTAGCAAAAAAAATGTTTATTATTTAACGATACTTTACTTGAAATATTTATTTCAATTTATATTTCTATTTTTTCACTTGAGATTCGACGGAAAGTGGGGAATAGAGTGTCTATACACTAGGTTCTTCAATGACGTCAGCGGCTCAGCATTTACTAAACTAGGCGTATATATGTTGTAGTAATTATTGCACATTTATAATATATGCGATATGTCTAATTTTTCTTATATAATAGGTCAAAGTTTACACAATTGTTCAAATCTGCATATTAGCTAATTTCCTTCACAAGGTTAATAATAATGTGGGCGAGTCTGTTATTTCGAGTATTGATCGAAATTTATGGTCTTGTAGCTTTGGGACTCTTTTCGACATTATTGAGAAAGGATTTCTTAATACCGTGACTTATGAGCAATCGATTTGAAAAGACATGGTTTATTCAAATTAGGCTCCAGTTTTCCTTATGGAGGTTGTTTGGGGAATTTGCGTTATCTCTAAACCGATAACGATAAGGTTTGCATATAATAATGAAAGATCGATGTTATTACTTTATTTATTTTTTAAAAACGATTGAAGTAAATTTAAATTACTATTGTATAAGGCGCAGGGGACCGTCACTGGAAGAAATGAAATATTTATTTAAACTTATATTTTCATTTCTTTGCTCCTGTCGAAAACCAAACTGCGGCGTTGAGTTCCGCCACTCAACACGCCTCCAGAATTCGGCGGAAAATGGGGAACAGAGTATCTTACCACTAGGTACCGCCCACTCCGTTCATCCTACCCTGCTGTGTGGTATAACAGCATTATAATATATTGAAATATTCGACGTTATTACCTTATTTATTATTTAAATACGGTTCAAGTAAATTTGAATTTTATAATTACTATATGCGATATCACGATTATAAATCAATGTGAAGATTATACACGAAAGTCAATTTCTCATTCGCTGTTGAAACAGTCTGTTAAAATCCAATATAACATAGACGGCAATGTTAGGAATTTTGTTTACCCAACGCTTAACAGAACGTGTCCAATTTAAATGGTGATGCACTAATTATTATACCGATGTTAAGGTATTACGTTAGAATAAATATTAGCTAGAGAGAGGAGATCGAACAATGAAGGTGAGGGTTAATGCGTGTTAAGAAAGGGAAAGGCAATGCGTGTAAGCTTACATTTGTATAGGCATATCCCAGGTACTGCTCAGAACTTACCATAAGTTCGAAATTTCACGGTGAATTTCTGGGATGCTAAAATATTGAAATAATCAATTTCACGCTGTATCCCGCTAACAGCTGGGTAAGCAGAGGGAACCTAGTGCTAAGACACTCCATTCCCCACTTTCCTCCGAATTCTGGCGGCATTGCCTCGCGTTTACATTCACACCTTGAGCCCAAGCGCCACGACTGGCCTCAAATGGCCTAAAATGTTTTAATATTTGTTTTTAAGTAACTTTCGCGGTCGTCGCATGTTTGACTTTCTTTAGACATTGTAAGCAAGGTTCGCTCATAAAGCATTGGCGTTATGTCACGAGGCAATTAATCTGGTCATGGCTGTTATAGCTGGCTTTTACTTCACATGCGAAATTGGAGGTTATTGTTTTAAGTTGTACCTTTCTTTTGAACATTCTGTAGAATTTTGTTTACATTATATTTGAATAATAATACTAATTATTGTGCTGTCACGACAATGGAAAGCGTGAGTGTATTTGTAGATCCATTGAATTTGGGTTCGATTCCAATTTGGGTTAAATGTTTACATTTTAAATAAATCCTCGGTCAGCCAGTTGCGGGAGTTATGTGAAAATTAAAATATAAGTATTTAGAGTAATAATCATAAGACGATTACCTACAACGTAATAAATAAAAAGGAAAGCGTAAAAATGAAATGTAACTAGTAAATTATGGAAAAAAGAAGTGTTTCCCTCTCAAGAAAACGTTTTTTACGGATAAAATCGACGTGAAATATCTCTAACACTTCCAGTTTGCTGGCAAGTGAAAACGGTCGACGCACACATGCACATTGCACACACATGTAGGTAGGGTGTACACTAATGTGCAATTACTGTATGTGCGTGAGCTCTCGTTTGTGCATCGCGAGACAGGTTGATAAGTGTACGATACAATTTCTTTGTTATACGAATATAACTGTTTATATGTTACTTATATATTTCTAATGAACATAATGCTTAAAGTTTTTACAAGTATTATGTATGAGCTAAAAAAATAAATAGTAACTGTGAATGTGATGGTTGTGGGTTCGATCCTCGCTTGAATCAATGAACTGGCCAGACAAAACGCATTGTTGATATCTGTAGAAGTTTACCGAGACTTAAATTTGGACGGCATGTAGAGAGAAAAAGAAAAAATAAAGAGAGAATTTAGAAAAGTATAGCCTTTATTAGAAAAAGAAATCTTGCAATTTAGTCTATAAACAGCAGACTATTTAGAAGGATCGAAATTTGTATAATGATCGAAGTGATAATATTGGAAGTACAAGTACTTACACGCAACTATCTTTATCATTTCCTGTTAATTTTGTGTACATTTTGGAGATGATAACGCTTCTAATGTTAATTTCAAAAATATCTACATCTCGTAAAATAAATATAAATTTAACTTGTATTTAAAATATGATAGTAATTTCTTAAAATAAATATTTATCACTTTTTTGTAATAACTTAATTCTATATTACCATGCATTTATTGCATAACAAAAATTGAACGTTATGGTTACGGTAACTCCAATTTCTATCGAATTACGACTTTCTTTTCTGTATTCAAATTAGGTAATAACATACTAGTGCAAGTAACCGCGAAACTATGAATCGGCACAATATTGAAAGGTTTGGAAATTAAATTACGATTCCGTCAATTTGTATGAATAAATATAATGAAGAGAAAGAGATTTACTGGAGTTTTTTATACATTTTATAATACTATATAACTATATATGAAGATGATTTTGAGCCTCTTTTAAGAATATTATTATTATTAATAATTTCATGAAGTTGATACTAGTATAGTCATATTGTTTTAAATCTGTGTGAGACTTAAAGAGATAAATAAAACTATACAATAGGGGCTAATAATAAGAGGAGAAATGAAAATAATTCATTCGCGTGGGAATCGAACCTACAACCTCATGCTTGGCATCAGACGGTGTCGCTGTGCCAAGACGGCCTCAAATTTAAATTTTCTATTTAAATTTTCAAATCAAAAGTAAATTATATTTACTTATTTGTTTTACACGTATTACGGAACAAATACAATAAATTAGTAAAAATCTTGTAATAATCAGACGACAGCCGTTGCATAATGTTAGTGCGAAAGTACATTTCTCCGACTCATACGAAATGTTGGCGAAACACGATTTCTCGCTGACTTCGCATATAATAACAAACTTGTTAAATGTTTGGTACTGGCCAGTGTTTATATATCGATCACTTAGGTGCGAATCTATTAGCATATTTATTATTAAAAGTTTTTTACTTCTATATATATATATATAATTGTAGAGCAAAAAAATTTACGTTTTCATATCAATTTTATGACAATATCAAATTAATATGACAAATATGAAAAATCTGGGGAACAGAAATATCTGAGAAACAGAAATATCTTAATGAAAACAGACTGACTTACATTAGGTTCCCAGGTTCCCTCTGCCTACTATGCTGTGTGCTGGATACAGTGGGAATCTAAAAAATATAATATGATTTATTCTTTCTATTATTATAATATATGCAAGACCACGAGACTTGTTTTGAACATATTTAGGGCGGAATCAAATTTCCGGTACAATTATGTCAACCTTGCAAGAACCTTCCGGCCTTATACGTCTAGTGTAGGATTAGGCAACGATAGAAGATAACCTCTAAACAAAAAGTAAAGGCTTTCAACGAATTCTTATAAAACTTGTTCGTTTACTATATCAAGTTTATAAACTAATTTAAATATTGTTTATTTGTGTTTTCGAAATTGTTATTATAATAAAGATCCGGTTTTCTTAAAAATATGAGTAACGAAGTAAAATAACGGTAGTTGGTTATTTTGTATCAACGCCCTTGATTGGTTTGTTATTATGTTTTTTTGTATATTGTGTAGTATTTCTTTTTAAATAAAATGTTTTTAAATTCCCTCAAAACAATAATGAAAGTTAAAATACGTTTTTAAAATTTAATATATATTAGTTAAGTTAATATTTGGAGAGATTTATTGAATTTGTTTATAAATTCTTACCATCAGAATTCAGGGCAAAGCTTTCTTTTAATCGATGCCGATCAAATCACAAAATTTTAACCTATACTTTTAGTATTTTTAAGCATCTTACAATTTGTGGATTAGTTGAAAAATGTAGTGGCATATCACTCTGTTTTTTATCATCTCCGTGTAAGGCCTATTAATACAACCAGAACTGTACAAACATTTTCAAATACAAACGGCGGCGGTATTAGTACTTACTAACATATTTATAATAGTAAATCAGTATATTATTTTATTGCAACTTTACTACCAGCCTAGTTTCAAACAGTGTTACATATTCACGTAATACTAAGGCATTAAAGAAAATAATACGCTATTATTGTTCTATGTAATGTCTAATAAATTAAATAGTTACGTGATCTTAAAGCTATTTAGTGTCTAACTTTATATAACATATATTTTTATAAAAAAAGTAGTGCGGTAAGTTCGGTCAACGAGTTGTGGCCACTCTGGAGTTAGGCTTTCTGCGTTATTCACTTCAAAATTTAAGAAAAAACAACTTAGGGCCGCCACAACTCATCGGGCGTACTATGCAAGTATATGAAATTGAAGCATATTGAACAAATGTATGTACATATGTGTATTGCATAAAAACTGGTCTACAGAAAGTGAGTAATCAATTAGATGTTGCCATACTGACTCTTTTGTTTTGCGATCTCACGACGTTATGTTGTGATCTTCTCAACTCTCAACGAGGATTTGCGAATTGGCTGTTAATTTTAGTATAGTTGGTCTATTGATTGAAACAATTTGTTACTAATTTTGTTGAATTTTCATGAAATATTTAATTTTGTCCACAAAATATTTCTATATATTATAATATATATCTACCTATTTTATGAAATATACAAGTATATATTAATATATATTTAATAATAATGATATTTTCCTCTCGTATATGAAGTAGTTTAGTTTATTATATACATAATTTACCGACAATGTTTGTTTTGTAGAGTTCCCACGACACTGTGGTTGGTAGCTGCGGTTTTGAAATGATTGGTTTAAAGCAAACTAAAGTGAAATTTCAAATATGAAAGACGAGAATAGATTTTTGCAATCACTTTTATTTCTTGCAGTGCAAAAAAGTTTTTTTTTCTCATAAAAATAATATACTTGTATAAAAAATATAGATATTATATGATTATCATAAATATAAAATATAATTTGTTATAATATCTATTATCTGTAGTTGTATTTTTCATTACATACGACGATAATTAGTATACATACAATGAGGTTAAAAAATATTATTATTACGTTAAAACGATGCTTTGTTTTTCAAATTCCATAACAGTAGAAATAAGAGCATTTCGAACATAAAATGGGATTTATTATTTAACTTTTTTATGGTTCATTGTCTAATTCTTGCTTTTTTTCTCGTTTTAGGTAATACACAATGCATCAGGAAGGCGGTACGTGTCGGATATACGAGGTTCCCACACATAAAGGTTTATTTAGTAGGTTCATTCTAGTAAGCGTTTGTTTTGAAACTTCTTCAATGTGCCAAGACATTTTCCCAAGCAAAGGTTAATAGTTAAATTCATTTCGCGATTACTTCGTTCGGCGACGTTATTAAGTTGTTACGTAAGCACATTATCGTTCATGTGATGGGAAATGTGTCAATTTTTCGTGTATATGCGAAGAGTTCGCGATGATTATAAAATTATTTGAATTTTTTGCATGTTTAATAAGAAGTTTGGATTTAGTTTCACGTTTTGTCTCGTATATAGTAGAGCAGAGAGAACTTAGTGTTCTCCGCCTTTTTACAGAATTAGAAGCATTGAGTGTTGAGTGGCAAAATTAAACGCCCCACTTTGTAATAGAGAAGCAGAGAAATTATTTTTTCTTATGTGGGCATTGTAGGTTTACAATCATCGCAATCATCTTATATTAAGAATGAATAAGAAGTTTTAATTTTAAGATTTTTAAATACATAAAAGCTAAAAATATTTAATTAATATACAAAATAAAAACAATATTACCTCAATAAATGTTTTTTACAAAGTGAAAATCGGAAAAATGTTTCGCGAAGCAGTGGGTAAAATTTTCTCTTTAACAAATAAAAGCAAAAAATATGTGATCGTATAAATAAAAATATTAATTGCTATTGCTCATTCAAATTTCCCAAAGGAATTCTAAATTGCCAATTCAAAATAAGTCCTAACATTAACAATTTATATCTTTTACATACAAAAACGATATTAATGTGTTATAACGGTAATATAGAGTCAGTGTCCTTTGACGTATCGTATCCTCGCGTGATGTTATTTCTTTATTGATTTATTATATGTACGTTTACAAAATGGCTGATTTTCTACATTTATATATTAGTATAAGGATATCTTATTTAATTTATTGATTCTAAGATTACTTAGAAGGTGAAGATTAATAGAAATAAAACGGTAAAATAACAATTTATGGTTTCTTCTATTATTATAAAAATATATATGGTTTATTTTAAATGATATAGATAAAGATGACTTTAATTTATAGGTGTTTTGTTTGTTCGAGTACTCCAATTTTAAAAATGAACAAAAGTCCAAGGTGTGTTAAAGAAATCTATATAAGGATAAACATGAAGTTTTTATTATTACAACATTATCATATAATCAATAATTGTGTATGTGAATATTTCTGCCAGTATAGAGTCAGGGCTATTGATTATCCAGGGGCCAAGGTTGTGCAAGCGCTAACTACTTATGTGATATCATCAACGAACACTGCTCGTTGTCATTTCGTACTGTTTACAAACAAAAATATATTTTATTTTAAATTAAATAAAATAAAAAGTTATTAGTTCTCCAATTTTGTTCAGATGTCGATGAAGAGAGCCTTAATGTCTATGAATTGACAGTGTAAGTGACAGTGAGACAGTATCTCAAACGGAGAAAGCGCAGTTTTTTTTAAAGATGTATTTCCTCGAATGCGATTTAAGTACATAACATAATGCAAAAACATGTCAAAAACAATCAATCGATTTTTTTAAAAACAATAATCATTTATTTAAATTAAAGAGAAAACAATTATTTTCATACAATGTTAAAATTTACCAAGAGTGTTTTGCTGACCTTACCTGTTCAAATTTATAATTCACAAATCGTACTTGTTTCCACTGGTATGTTTGGCAGTTTTAGTAGTTTTAACATATGACACGATATTACTGAGAATATATCTTTATTTATATTCGTGTAGTTAAAATGCTATTCATTATTAGTTACAAAAATAAATATTAGACTTTTAAGAGTAAGGTATTATATATATTATACCTACAGATTACGCATATGGAAATTTCACAATTTAAACTTAAGAACTATAACTATATGAACTTACTACTCTATAAAAACAAAAAATAATGTTTATTATTATGTTTACGGCCCTAAACGTAATAAATATTATTTTTATTATATCATTTAGATCTAACTTATATAACACGATAAGACCTTGTAGGTTATAAAAAAAGATGGCACTTAGCAATTGTGAAATTCACGAGACAAGTTCAACCTCAAGTAACACTTGTGTTAAGTGATGATGTTAGAGCTATTTACATATAATATGTTCATGATATATTTATGTAGTTTATTCGATAAATAGGTGCTANATTAGAATTCACCCTTAACTACGCAAGCGAAGCTGCGCGCGTCCGCTAGTTATTTATATTCGTGTTTAGTTAAAATGTTATTCATTATTAGTTACAAAATACAATATTAATCACGATCCTCGTATTAAAGAAAATTTAAATTTCAAGTAAATATTAGACTTTTAAGGGTAAGATATTATATATTTATACCTACAGATTACGCATATGGAAATTTCACAATTTAAACTTAAGAACTATAACTATAACTATATCAACTTACTACTCTATAAAAACTAAAAATAATGTTTATTATTATGGTTACGGCCCTAAACGTAATAAACATTATTTTTATTATGTCATTTAGATCTAACTTATATAACACGATAAGACCTTGTAGGTTATAAAAAAAGATGGCACTTAGCAATTGTGAAATTCACGAGACAAGTTCAACCTCAAGTAACACTTGTGTTAAGTGATGATGTTAGAGCTATTTACATATAATATGTTCATGATATATTTATGTAGTTTATTCGATAAATAGGTGCTAAATACTACTAAAAATAAATAAATAACTTTAAAAAAAAATTGATATACTAATTATGTAAAATAAAATATTAGTCTTTTACAGTCATAAACAATTTTTTAAGGAAACTCAACGAATATAAAATAAGTTAATGTAATTATTGAAGTAAATAATTAAATATATTGTAAACATTGAGAAAATATAGTTGTAAATTTAAAAACACTTTTCAAATAAAAAAAAACTTTGCTTAATGAATTTACATATTCTTTAACACTAATATGTAAATTAAACTTAAAATGTTTGCTCTATAACGCTATATAATTAGTATATCTTATTAGAATAAATAACTAGCCAAATAAGCACATCCTGGTCTTACTTGACTTTTGTTTCATTAAACACAAACATGGTGAACAAATAGTTGTTTGAAAATTAAAATATGGATATCAAAGCTTTTTCTATAATTCACATATAGATATATAATATTCAGTGTAAGTCTATATATAATACTGTTATTTAATTAAGTATATATATAGTATTTACGAAGATGGCCCTATAGCTCATGTCAAATGAGGCGATAATGAGTAAGACCTTCGCAGTACCTGCAAGGCGTCTATAGAACGTGCATTCTAACCTTAAATGTTGTTTGTTTATCATGATTTCTGAGGATTAATAAAGGTACGTGTTTTAAGGTATCATTTTGTAAATTCAGGTCAATTTTGCTTTATATGATAGAGCATATATGTAGTCTTCAAGAACACTAAAGAAACTGATTATTCGATATTTATCGAATTTATTATTCGGAACTGGAAATAGTAATTGCCGCAAATTATTAAAAAGGGGGTAATAAAATTGCCAATACATTATATTTTATTAAAACTTAATGCATCCTGCAATTGTATAATGTTAATTACTAAATTAAGAATAATTAAATTATTGTTGTTATTTGTAAATATTGTTTTATAATTTGAAATTTAGTACAAAAATTGAACGTAACATAATTTAAGCATTTGAGGATCTATCAAGCTAATATTTAAATCTAACTTACCCTACCATTCCTAGAGGACGACCAATGACGCAATGAGACTGCATCTTAAAAACAAATCAAGACAATGCTTGTGCCATTACGCTAATGGCACAAGCATTGTCTTGATTTCTATTTGGGAAAAAAAATATTTTCAATTCCCTCAAAATAATTGAAAGTTATTTCAAGTATATAACGCCTAAACAAATCTGAGGACATAAAAACTATCATAATATCTGCAATATTAAAAATTGTGTAATTTTGGCAAGAGTCATTAATTATACGCTTAAACTATTCGCGGCAGATTCGTTGGTACATTAAAATGTCATGAGCTCAACACCGTTAAATAGTATGCTAATTGAGATTGTTTATTATTTCATAACATGTAATTATAAAAATTAAAGATGAGAATTTAAGTCTTTACTAGATTTTTGGTCTAATCTTATATAACAGACAATGAATTCAGAACTCGAAAAAATACATTTCATTCATAAAAGTTTGCTTATAAAAAATATATTTGAGACAATAAAAAGTCGGGTAGCTAAATTGTGCGTTCCAGAACATAGAATATAGTACTAAACATTTTGTACTAATGATTATTTACGACAAAAAAATAAATTGTTAAGACACTTTTAAAATCAGCATTTTTTGTATAGTATAGTATTTTAGATTTGTATAAAAAATATTTTAAAAATCTTTAGTGATACGTGTGATCTTATACTTAGCAGCGTAGGCAGAGGGAACCTAATTTCTTCCCTAATTTCTTTTAATGTATTGAGTGGCGAAACTCAACGTGTATTCTTTGTCTTGTTACCAGAACGAGAAAATGAAAATAATTCATTCTTATAAATTAGAATCGAACCAAGAGTCATAGTTTTACAGTCAGATGTGCCGCTGCGCCACAATGATCTCATATTATATAGGTCTCATGAAGTTTTTACATTTATAAGTAGGCACATGAGAAATTTACGAAATTGTAAGTATTACTTAAAATAAAAGTTTTTGCAAAATCAAATAGCTATTAAAAATATCATATTCTTTTAGAAATCTTTAATGACGATCAATTAACATTTTGATTATATAAAAGAAACAAAAGTATACTTAACTTATATAATTACGATTCTCGTTATTACATTGAAAAAAAAAACTTGATTAAGCAAACAAGTATTGGCATGTGTGTAATTTTCTTTACAATTAAAGTAATGATCTTCAATATTACCTAACCAATATTATGTAAAAATAAAATAAAAATTTCCGCCATTTTGAATGAATGAAATACGGAAATTTCATAGGAAAATATCTCATTGTTTTCCTTCCGACAGACATTGGTAAAACAGATTGTGCCATAATTATTGCCTCTTCCTTACCGCGGGAAATAAGCTACAATGCATGAGAGCTGAGTTATGCTTCTAACTTAATTGGTCCTTTGTTTTTTGTAAGAACTAAGGGTGTATGAGAAATCGTAATTTTTTACATTCATACAAACAAATTTGTATGTAAATCGGAAAAAATACTTCGCAAATGCAAATAAAAGGTTAATAAAATATACAATAAATTGTAAAAAAAATATACGTATATAATTTAAATAAAATGTCAAGAAATCACATTATTACGATAAGGGTACGAAGTTATACCTATAATTTAGAAAGTAAATCTTGTATTTATCTTCTCATAAATATTAAATGTTTTTAGTTGAAAGTTAAAAACATACTAAACAAAATGTATTCACTAGTTATTTTTTGTACTGAACTCTACTGTTATTGATACGATTTTTCACTAATGTTCTATCTAAAACTTAACTTTCCATGTATAGGTATGATGTCACCTACATACTAACTGAGCTAAGGGTTAAATTAGGACGCAGGTAGAGACCCATGCTAAGGTTATTTACCCCATCCCTTTTAAATCACATCAGTTCTGAATAAGGAACCCAAATAAAATTGAATAATAAAACGTACTCAGGTTCATTTAGAATTTAAATGCAAATAAATAAATCACTAAAGTTAATAAGATTCTGGAGATTAATAATAAGAACGAGTTGTACTTAAAAATATAATTGGTATTTATGTGGGGAAAAGAAATATGTGAAATAAGATAACAATCAAGTTTATATTTTAAATTAAAAAATTTCAAAACAAAATTGTTATTATACTACCTAGAAGAAAAAAAAGATATAAATGAATGCCATTATATTCATAATTTGTTTTAAAACATTACAAGACATAGAATTTTTTGTCACTGTACATATATCACTGATAGCTAAACTCAGTACATTCACTCAGTATTGCGTGTTTGAAAAGCATGCAATATACACGCACAGCTCATAGCTTCCGTAAATATCGCACACCTGCACTATAAATTAGCTAAAGAATTATTATAGATACTTTATATAATTAGAAATATAAAAGATATGATCTTTGAAGTATTGGAATGAATTATTATTTATTTCATTTATTAATAATTCTTAAAAAATCTATATACTCTTAATTATGACCCAATTAATTGTATTTAAAATGGAAATTTTTGTATGAAGAGGGAATATTATAAACATGGTATTGTCCTCGTTTTAAAATATTTCAGTTTTCTATTTAATTGACAATAATAATAATTTTAGATATCCATCATTAAAAAGTTCGGAAGCATTCCACATTCTTATTTAATAGGCGTCTTTAGCGGAGACACGCACGTATATATACTCGTACATTAACATAGATATTCAATCATTATGTTGTGGTATGTATGTTTTTACCATCTGTCCAAAAGAGAGAGGGAAAAAAAATAAATAAAGAAAAATGGCTCTCGTGTGTATCTAACAGTAAACTCGACAGTTGGTTACATGCCCATTCGCGAGACTCATTTTCATTTCTTTGCCATGGTTAGAAGTGAGGGGTTTAGTTTCGCAACTCAACACTTAATGTCTCAAAGAATTTTAGGAAAAATTTTCGACAACGGAGTGTCTCAACATAAGGTTCTCTCTGCTTACCATGCCATACACGAAGTACAGAGTGAGCTAAAAATAGGAAAAATCACAAAGGTTTGACTTGGATTAAACTTATTTATTTAACCAAGGCCGCATATTAAAATATGAATTTCTGTTTTAAACGAGATCCTAACATTATTATACATAGATTTTCTTTGTAAAGAAATGGAATTTCAATCCATCTATCACGACAATTTCTTACATATATTCTTCACGCTAACATATATTATAAATAACTTGGCCTTGAGTTGTCTAACAACTGTTCTGCAACCCACTGTTGTGTACATCACGTTGTTAATACAAAATGACAGTTCAGTATATGTATTCATATTTAATCAACTATAACTTTAATGGAATGTATAAAACCTTCAAGATTATTTGATTTAGCGATCCATTAAAAGGGTTTCGTTGAAACGAAACTAAAAAAATATTTAAATTGATTTCTATACCTTGGATCGAGAATCAAGATAATATTCGTGTTATAAAAATATGAAGTTTTTATATCTTCACGCTTACATTACCTACTACGGAATAGGTAGAGAAATCTTAATGAGAAGGCATGTTTCGCATTGCATGCCCATGTACCATTAGTGCAAGGCTGTTTTTTAAGAACCCAAACGGAAAATTGAAGCTTATTTAAATATAAAAATGTGGGATTTGAATCTACAACTCTCAAGTTTGTATTCCTCTTTTCCTCCATTTAAATGAAAAGGAAAATTTATCATTTCTTTATGTTCTAATATAAGCAGAATATTTTTAAGATATTTATAACATAAATGTAATTGAGATTTATAGTACAGGTAATCTCGTCTACTTTCTATGAAAGAACAAGAACGATAACGATGTCTCTAACATCGTCTATAACAGTGTCTGATTTTTAAACCTATAAAATAATAATAGATAAGAATTAAGAAATATATTGACATGTTAAAATAGATAGTAAAAAAATAATAAATCGTATGGCCCAATCATTTGAATAGTTTTGTAAAAAATAACGTCAATCAATTTTGTATTCGCAACCTGTTAGGCTAAGTTTAGCAGAATTTCGTAAACAAATATAAGTATTTTTAAAATGTGGATATCCAGTTTGACGAACTCGCTTTTGACCCGCTACGTATGTTTTATTCGGAATAAATGAGAGCCATCGAAAGTGGCTTCGGTCCATTACTTTCCATTTTGATGGGACCTTGAATATAATGTGATATTTTAAGGTTTAGTGCATTTTTGCCCTCATAAAAGGGTTTTTCGAAACGCTATTAAATAAGTTACGTGTTTTGGTCGCATTTAAACAGGTGTCAGTGTTAAAATTATGCGTTTTGCAAAATTGAATTTCTCAAGTTAGGCATTGATAGTTTTTATTTATATTTCGACGATATATATGAGAAAAACATAGATTAATTTGTTAGCATAGTTGGACAGAATCTAAGAGAAACGAGTTCTATTTTTTTATATATATGTAACTATTTTTTTATTAGCTTGTAAATATCTAGAACATCATCATATAATTTGCTCTTTTGCTTACTAGATAGAATCTATAATCATTTTTGTCCCAAACTCAATACTTTTTGCTTAACGTGATCTCTATTAAGTCCCACTGCACCACAGCGACGTCAAATTAAACTCTTAACGATTTTAAAATTAACTTATTGTATACATGTTTTATTATACCAATGTACAAAAACAGCAAAAATAGAAATTTCATAGTTAATGACCAACTTTGAAAATACTGATTTTATAAATATTTATATTTTGATTTTATTAAAATAATGTATAATATTAAAATATATTAAATAAGCGGACATGAAAATCAGGATACGGGCGAGGCTACCAAATTAATCTAGCAATTTCTATATGCATAATAGAGTTTCCTTCCAACCCACAGTTGAATTATGTGCGGTAATAATCAGCTGTAGTTATAGCGTACTCTGACGGCATTGATTGAGTGGTACTGCCTTTTACAGTTGTGCTATAAACTAACAATGCTGTCTTATGTATGTGTTTTTTTTTTACTTTGGTGGCAAAGTAAATAGAAAATATAGAGTTTTTATTGTTTTTTGTTTATTACTTCAGTTCAATTCGTTTTTTTTTACGACGGGACGACATTTAGAAGGGAACTTAACGCCGCGCTTTGCCTCAGCACTCGAGTGCATCGAGTGGGAAACGAACTCACAACTCGTCCCGTTTACAATTACATGCTTGTGCCTAAATAAATCGTTTATTTTAAAGGGTTTCGATGATAATATAACATTTTCTTATCGTTAATATGCTCCTGTCAGCATAACGAGGATAACGAGAAAATTCTTTAATATATATTTTTCCTTTTTAAAACATTTCGTGATTAATTGATTATATTATTTAAGATAGATATTTTAGTAATATCTTATTTTAAAGAATGTATGTAATTAGATAATACATACCTTACACGTATCCATTGTTATAAGTCCAAAAGCTTCACATCCGCTCATGTAATAATCAAATGAGAACTCGATTAATTAAAGTATTAATTTCTCGTTCTTCCCGCCAGAGGCTATTGTTTTCGGCCATCTTGAAACCGCTTGACAGATGTGTCATGTCAGTGAAAACAGATTATATAAGACAATTATTTTAGCAGCTTAAGACGATTTCGTTATTTTGCGTTGGACTTGTTTCTTGTATAAAAGTAATAGACGCTAATGGCAATTTAAATGTCTCTTTATTCGTAGTATTTATATAGCAAGATACATATATGTATATTACTTAATATAATATTTTGTTAATAGGAAGAACATAATTATTATGCAAGTAAAATTCAATTAAGTATTAAGTAAACAAAGTTAAATTAAATAATAACGGAATTCACTCTATATAATTAAAAGTGGTATTATAATTACTGATGCGAACTGTTTTTTAGGGCCGCTATCTATATTATGAATTAAAGTTAGCCAACAAGTTACGCTGAGGCTGCACGAATGTTGCGAAAGCACACATATATACATTGTTGTTGTTTGTTCTTATATATCTACTATACATAATTAAAATGTAACTGATCGCTGTTTCTTCATGAAAGATATTTGAGAAAATCCAGGAATGGGAGCAAAAATAGAGTTTTTATTTGTTTATGCACGCTTATATCAAATACGCTTTTATCAATTTAATTGTAATTTTTACTATTATATTTCGGTAAACTTCCCCTAACATTTGAGATTTGTTTTATTGCATTTAGTTAAAAAGCTAAAAAGGTACGCAGATAAAGTCGCAGGCGTCTAGATAACTGTAAGCTCAAATATCAGTTAAATTTATGCTTCAAGAAGTCAAATTTAACCGTGACCCTTATTTTTGATATATACATAAATTAATAAATCTAAATATAAAACGCAGAAAAGAATTATCCATTTGCACATATGACAAGAATTCGCTCGTCTAAATGTCATTGCCAACGAAAACATTTTTTTGCGAAATAAGATTTAGAACATCTTTATCTTTTCAATAAATTTTATATAATGCAAATATTTTAAATATTTTATTAATAAATTAGCATGAAATTAAACGTTCACTAACATCAATATACGATGATGCTAAAATATTAATTTTATTATTATTTAATGTATGACATTGTATACATATTAAATATATAATTCTCGATAGAAAAATCTTCTTTCAAAGCTTTTATAAATTTAAATAAATATATAATAAAATATCGATTAAATAATTTTAAACAGTACTTTTAGATTTCTATCGACATTCAACTAGTACTTCCTTGTTTGACTTCCATTGACCATTGAATTACAACACAGTAATTATTTTCTAATATCACAATAGAACTGTAACTGTACTAAATCGTTTTCGCGTTACGCAATTTCTACTAAAGTAATATAAACAAGAGTCGCATTATTGACTCAGGTAGCCGCAATTATGTAGAAAAAAAACGTTTCAATCTCGATAATGGAAAAAAATTGGGTTAATAGAAAAAAAATATATTAATAAATGTAAGTAAGATTTAAATATTAAGAATCTATGCCACTATAGCGCAATGGGAGAGCTGCTTGACCGTAATAGGGGGTTATGGGTGAAAAAATATTATCATTTTTCTGTTTTGATAAGTTTCCCCATACAAATATGGATGGTATTGGTTGGCTAACGACAAAAAAACGTGAAGCTTCAATGTTTATATATAGTATATATTATATAATGATCCTAACGAAATGTGACATTACAAGAATAAAATACAAATTAAATAATTCAACAGTCAAATATATTAAGATTAAATTAAGTATTCGTTTGAATATATACATTCACTTTTTAACGCAATTTAATCTTATTCGAATTGCAATACATATCAAATAAAATAAACTTGATAGGCTGTAAACATTGATACAAAATTAAACCAGGCCAAAATAATATTTAAATGATTAATAATAATGTGAGGTCGTCTTGGCGCAGCGGCACAAAGGTGTGACTGTAACGCGATGGTTGTGGGTTCGATCCCCACTTGAGGAAGTAAAATATTTATTTACATTTATATTTCCATTTCTTCGCTCTGGTGTCGAGGCAAAGCCCGGCGTTGATTTCTGCCACTCAACACGCAATGCCTCCAGAATTCGGCATGAAGTGGGAAACGGAATGTTTTAACACTAGGTTCCCTCTGCCTATCCTGCTGTGTGCGGGATACAGCGTGAAGCTGATTATTAATAATAATAATTGTTTAACGAAATCGATGTCAAAGAGTACTTGCCGAATTAAAAGTAGTCCATTCATTACATAACTATGGCTCACTTACAGTTGTTACATCTTAATCGGTAACGCGATCGAATCGGCGTCGATCGTTTTAATACTTTTTTGTTTGTTAAACTTTTAGTTCACAATCAAAATTATAAAATGTTTACTTTTTATAGTAATGGTTTTTGTAAGGAAAATGGGTGGTTAAGAAAGCCATCAATGATTAAAAAAAGATAATTGTGTAAATTGTAATTTTAAAAAAGTTACGTAGACAAATAGTAAATTGCAGTATTAAGCTTGATTTCTATAGTATATGACACGCTACATGTGTATATATATTTTAATTTTTTATAAAAATTTGGTAGTATATGTTGTTTTTTATTGTTAAATATATAATAAACATATCTACAAAAGCCGTTGTGGAACAGTGGCACAGCATATGACTGTAAACGCGACGGTTGTGGGTTTGATTTCCGCTCAGAGGAACTAATTATTAAAAATTTTAATGTTGTCGCTCTAGTAACAAGAGAATGCACAGCGTAGAATTGATCCACTTAACACGCAATGTCTCGAAAATTCGATTTCCGTTCCCTGTACTTTCCCTGCAAAATGAGGGATACAGCGTGAAGCTAAAATATATGTATCTCTAAATTACACAAGCAAAATTAATTAAATATTAAACTTTAAAATAAATTATTTGCTATTTTTATTTTCTTATATGAAATTGCACTATTTATTTCGAGATACTTACACTAATATATAACTAATTTATAAACATAATATTTAAATAAAGCCTCAATACTTTTTTATGTAGTTTCAATTTATAAAACCAGCGCTCTTGACCTCAACAAAAAGTGAAACTTGCTCGCAATGTTCCAGATAAAAACTTACTGCAACACTGTTACTAGATATGGTATTGACATTTTGTTAATGAATATTTTTGTTTTTGTTACAGGTAACACTTCGTTAATATATGTCAGGGAAGAATACAAAATTACTAAAAAAATCAGACAGACAAACTGAGAAACTGTTTTTTTTCAGTATTTCTAATTTTTGCAGTCTTAACTATTTTCTTAGTAACACACATAGGTCTTTGTATTCTCGAACAGTAAGTGTATTTAAAATCAAAAAATAGATATCATAATAGTTAATACTTTTATTTGCCTTGTATGGGAATTGAACTAGCAACCTGTGAGTCAGAAATATAAATAAATGGTGCCTGGTGAAAATATCTAGAATTCCTTATTAAATACATGACAATGATCAAGATAATAATTATTATAAAATATTTATATATTTAGTGCCACATAATGTACTATGTGTACATTATGTATAAACGTGTGTGTTATAAACTGTGGAAAGTAATATAAAGAGTTAAGTACTCATTAAAGACATACATATATTGAATATATAACTCGTATATGTTTTACTTACAAAATTTCAAATAATGAAAGTGCAATTAGTTCTTTAGGTCAAATATTGTAATATTTAATTAAAAAAGAAAAAATATAAAACACGTTAACAAACACTACATGTTCATGCCACATTTGTGAAGTGCATAAATGATCGTGATACCTGTGGGTTCAAATCTTTGATTAAATAAAATCAACATTATAGTTCCCGATTCATACGGCATTCAATACATGTGCCATATATTTATTAAATAGCAGAAAATGCAAGAAAATAATAAAAACCAATTCTTACAAAAGTAGAAAAACAAAAACGTAAAACGTTCCACACCACAAGGGGTCAACTGGTGGATGGCTTGTCAGTCCAGGAAGGGCCTCCAGGAGTGAGGATCAGTAGAAATTATATTTTTATGTACGTCATTCCCAATTACGACATGAACCTAATTTTATTGTTTTATAAATATACTTAATGTTCTTGCGTCAACAGATCATTAGTGTGACACTTTAATATTCTAAAACACGTAATTTACTTTAATATGACTTCGATAAATTAGTTTCATTCGTTTCGAAATGCAATAAACAGCTAATTGATACTAATATATGAGTAAATAAAGATTAAAGTTTTACCGAGGTCTCTGTAAGAAGCTTGACCTTTTTATTAGGTGATCTGTGGTATTATTATTTCAACTTAAAATTTAACAACGATTATAGATATATATATATTATTTAATGATTTTGAAGTCAATTTTTTAGGTGAATATATTTACGCAGGATTTAAAATTAATTTTATTATTGTATAAATCTTAAAGTTCAAGGTTTGTACTGTTTTTTTTTAAATAAAATTTAATATATTATAGTACAAAATAAGCTTAATGTGGATCATGAATAAAATCAACTTTTGGATTATTTAGTTACGCGAAGCGGACTGCCCTTCAAAAAGACGCAACAAATACATATATTTTCTAAACTAAGACGGAAAAATTAAACGTTTTCGAGGAACTATCATTTTTTACGTAAATAACTAAAGCAGTAGTAATGGCGGTCTCATAATAAATCTTCTCCAACCAAATTACGCGGTTCTCACATTTTTTTAAATATTCACAAAAGACCCCACAATTAGACCACGAACCGCGCTTAACCTACATTTTATTACCGTCTAATTTATTATTATTGTACCTGTCGTGATTTATTTCTAAATAAATGTAATGAACTTGTTATTTGTGTTTCTAATGCAATTGACTTTGGAACAAGTTATACGCTCTTGCTCCAGTTTGTACTTGTTCTGTTTTAAAACGAAATTTAGGTTCTTGTTAATTGTTGCCTATGACTTAGTGGCTAGTTGGGGCCGCAGGGACATAAGCATGTGACTGTAAAAGCGACAGGTTGTGCGTTCGATTCCAAGTCGAATAAATAAAATTTTAATGTCTGCTATACATGCAAACAACAATATTTTTTATTTATAAAGTAGTAAATAATGGTTGTAAATACATTTTTAATGAAATACTTTTCATATTTGGCTTAAAAAGATCGCTAATCCGTATAATTTAAAGTCGTAGATACATTTTCTTGTCTGTTTAAAGTTTTGAAATTGAATTTTCCATATTTGAACGAAATGAAAAATATACATTGGGTTGTAAAGTGAGAAATGAAGATTATCTTTTAATTTACCATTTAAAACATAGATAGCCTATCAAAACTAATAAAATATTAATTTTTGTTTAATTTTTATAATTAGCCTTCAACAAGAGAATGGAATAATAAATTAATCTTTCTTTTTTGTGACGTCTAGATATTTCAAAACACCAATGACATTATCGCTAAGAATGATCTTTTATGAAATGTCATAAGCGATCAAATCAGACCTACAGGTTGTCTACTTTTTGTTAGAGTTAAGCTAGCGATATTAATAAATATATAAAATAATAAACTTGATGAATGACATATTATAATTAATTTTAAAAATTAATTAAACTAAATATAAGTTGGCAAATATTTTATTTACATAGCCTTTGATCGGATTGTTCTCATTAGGTATGCTGATATGAATAAGATTGATAAATGATAATGTGCAAATTATAACGAATCCAAGGAATATTATAATCTATAGAGTCAATGAACGAATGAATATTTTGTTTCATCTTCACGCTGTATTCCGCATTCAGCAGGGCTGTAGGCAGAGGGTGATTACTGTTAATACACTCCGCTCTCCATTTTTGCGCCAAAATCTGGAGCTTAGCTTCGATACCAGAGGGAAGAAATGAAAATATTTTTTAATTTACTCGAATGGGAATCGAACTCACAGCCTGTCGCGCTTATAGTCACACGCTCGTGTTCCTGCACCCCTACCTGGCCTTAACCTGGCCTTAAAAATAAAATCATATATAATAGATTATTTGTAAAAAGAATAATTAGACTAGTTTTGTAATTTACTCTTATACCTAACTAGCGGACGCGCGCAGCTTCGCTTACTTATTTAGGGGTGAATTAATTTAATAAACCATGAAACATGTGTTCAATGAAATATTTTTAAGAGTCTAAATTTCAAATTTTATAAANAATGAATATTTTGTTTCATCTTCACGCTGTATTCCGCATTCAGCAGGGCTATAGGCAGAGGGTGATTACTGTTAATACACTCCGCTCTCCATTTTTGCGCCAAAATCTGGAGCTTAGATAGCAGAGCGAAGAAATGCTCCTTCGCCACTACCTTAACCTGGCCTTAAAAATAAAATTATATTATAATAGATTATTTGTAAAGATTAATTGGACTAATTTTGTAATTTACTCTTATCTATATATATAAAATCGAAAGGTCACTCACTCATCACGAAATCTCAGAAACTACATGTGCTAGGAATCTCAAATTTTGCATAGGAGTTACTTATAGGACGTAGGTGCTCGCTAAGACGGGAATTTGCAATATTCGACTTCAAAGGGGTTATTTTTGGGGTCGAAAGTTTGTATGAAACTTCGTTGCTACAAATGCTAAAGTAAAAAGCCTCAAATTTTGCATAGACGTCACTAGGACGTAGCCATGGAGACAGAAATTAATAATAACATAGTTCACGCGGGTGAAACCGCGAGCGGGCCGCTAGTACCTAATAATTATAAGAGAAATGAAATAATGGTTAAAATAAAACAATTATACACCTACCATTTCATACTAATAGGTCTATATTTTGTAATATACAAAGATAAGTATCCTTTAAGTATTGCCTCAGTTTCGGCGCAGTCCTAGGCCTTAGGCAATGATATCGGATAAGCCTTCTTATGTAACTCAAAACTGGAGCGATTGCAGCTACACTTGTCGTGGCTACCTGAGTAAGGTGCATACGATGTAGGTGGATATTTGAGACCGTCACTTCGACCCAGTTAGGTCTTGCTGTAATTAAAATTTTCCATTTAATATTGATTTCAAAAAGAAACCTTGTGACAAGTATTTCTTAATTTGGTAGACTTTTTACGATACGCATTTTAGCGACTAAGCTCATGTATGTATGGACATATTCATGCTTGTTGGTAGAACTGTTCTCTTATTTCTAATGTTATAAGAATAGAAAAGTATTCTCTAAAAATCTCTAATAAATTTTTAATTCTATAATAGTCGTGTTTAATAGTCAGATTCAGTTAGAACACCCCAACCGCACCACTGTTGCGACTATTTTAATTAGTTTAGTATGAAATATTGTGTACATATTATAAGCAAATATTTATTTAACTAACAGGCTCTAGACATAGATATAGAAAATATATTTTAAGAATTCATTCGGTATAATGTCGTAGATTTTTTGGATGAATAATAAAATGTTTTCGTAATATTTGTTATCATAAATAAAAATTTAAAAGTAGTAAATTATGTCCATAGATTATATAGATTATAAATCTGTTTTTATTATTAGGAAATGATTGATGTGACCGAATTCATTAAGATCAATATATTAATTATGTTCTTTATTTTTTTTGTTTAATCTGTCAATAATAAATTCGTTGAAGCGTATTTAAAACAATAAAATAAAAATATATGCATATTATATTACCTTTTTATAATAGTGACATTGTGATCAGTGATTTGGAACGGAGGTTAACTTATTTGGATAGACAGTTTATTGGTTTAGACATTTTATTATATTTATTCCAAGTATTTTAAGATAGATAAAAAAGGTAATATGGCTGTATAATAGCTTGTTTTGTTATTAACAGACTATATAAAAAAGACAAACCAAATAAAGGCAACATCCTGATTGAGTGATTAGCTGAAATCGATTTAGGTTTAATTTTTATTAATGATAAAAAATAAAACAAGGATGACAACATGACAATAACAAAAGTGATATATAAATTATTACTCTTTTATTTTTGTAAATTATTCTTTGATGTTTCATGCCAGTCGTGGTTTAGAGGCACAAAGTGAGTTCCGTCACTGAACATGCCTCCACAATTCAGTGGAAAGTGAAGACAGAGTGTCATAACTCTGAAATTTAAAATTTTCATCATGAAATTTATCAAACCCATAGTAATATATAACTATTGTATGAACTTAACTGAATTAACTTTTTTTAACATTGCACATACGCATGACGTAAAGATTTCCCTCATTTTCTATTTCATTCCGACCGTTCTTCCGCAACGTTGGTACTCGCATCTCGTATTTAATAATAGCTGTGTATAATCTTAATACACAGAGATGTCGGTTCAGTGAAAAGCCATAAATATTGAACAGAAGTATATTTTTTTTCTTTAAAAAATTAAGTTATTGATTTTTTTATTTGTAGAAAGAGTATTTTGTCATATATTTATGTAGTATGTGGAGTTTTTACTACAAAAAGCATTCGAATATAATCATATTCTATAATTATTTCTTAATTCTTACAAAAGAAAATATTATTATTATTTTATATTTGAATTAGTACAAATGTAATCGAATATACAAATTTGACATAAATATAAATAAATAAACAACAAAACTAACATTTCTTTCCTTTAATTCATAAGAGTAACACATCTAGAGGCAGTAAGTGCGTAAAATCCTAGATTAGCTCGAGCGAATCGATCCGCTTTCCGCATCCCCCCAGAATGCATTTTCACTGTCGTATCTCAACACCACTCTTCCGTGGTCTGCTGTAACGGATATATTTCCGTAGTTAAATGTTATTATTTAATTATTATAATTTATATTTTTATAGCTAGCACATAAAAATATTTAGAAATAATAGACTGATGCTATTTGAAAAAGAAAAAGAATTATATGTATATATATAATTTTTTTTTTGTATAGCACTGTATCCCGGATATAGTAATGTAGGCGGAGACTCTCTGTTTTCCACCTTCCGCTTAGTTTTGGAGAGAAATGAAAATAATTCCCTGTTTATAATGGAAATTGTAATTAACAGACTTTTTCTAAAAGTTTTCGGATTACCTTGTCTATACTGGTTGTATTTGCTGCATAGGATAGTTGTGGGTTCACTTCCAATCAGGATTTTGACGTTCAATATGTTACTAAATATACAATAAAAAAAATGAATATTAATGTACATGCCATTATTCTTCCTTTTTTTAATATATATATATATATATATATATATATATAAAAGGACTTGTCCTCACTGACTGAGGTAAGACGCACGCACAACCGTGACCGCTGTGCGTAGAAACGTGAAATTTGGACAGATGTTTACTTTCATAATCTGGACATCCACTAAGAAGGGATTTTAAAAAATTATAACCCTAAAGGGGTGAAATAGGAGTTGTAAGTTTGTATGGAAAAAAATTTTAATCGGCACCGACTTTTATAAAATTTGAAATTTAGATTTTTAAAAGNATTTGAATGTATATAGGTGCCATATTGTCATATTGTATGTCTCTTTATCGATAAGAATGTCCATATATGGGAAATAACGACTAGGACATGCCGGCTATTACATATTTGAAATAGATAATTTCAAAAATGTGCCTCATATAGTATTAAAAGATAGAATGTAAACAATTGATTATAATAAACCAATATTAACTGCACTATTATAGCGCAGTTGATGCATATAAAAAAGGTAGTTGTAGATTTAATCCCATTTGTGAGAAATGTATAAACCCTTTCCCTGTATATTTTTTATAGCTTTTTAACGCTGTCTTCCATATATAGCTGAGACATAGAGGGAATCTGTGGACATAGTGTTAAGATACTCCGTTCTCATTAACATACTTCTGTTCTCCACTTTCCGCCGTGTACTGGAGGCATTGTGTGTTGAGGGAGGACTCAGCGCCGCGCTTTACCTCGTTACCAAAGCAGGAATCGAACCCACCACCCGTGATATTTACAGTCGCACCCTTATGCCCTTGCACTACGACGTAGGATATTTGATAGTGAATGAATCCGTTTATTTCAGTATGTTAAATAAAAATAGGAAACTAAAAATATACGAGTATAGGTTAAGACATAATTAATATTAATATTTTTTTATTTTAATCTCACAATTACCCGTATTTAGGTGTATATGTTAACGTGAGAACGAAAAAATTATGTCAAACTCATAAATAATTTACTACTTTAAAGTTTATAAGAAGTTGTGATAAAAATGTCGTTTTGCTCTACACTATAAAAAGTCTTATGGTATTTAAGAACTTAATGGACAAAACCTATATTTGGATGGAGTGCAGATAACGTTCATAAACGACATTTAAATTTAAGATTACGATACTGCCTCAAAAAATTTCAAAATATTGAGAATTTTCCGCTTTGTCCTTTTAGCAGACCGAGAAAATAATTCAGTACTTCGACTGAATTGAACCCATTACCATAATTTTTACAGCCAGACGTTGTGAAAAAGAATACTAACTATGATTTTAATATATTACTAAGTAAGTAAATAGATTATTCCCATAGGCATGCCATAGAATTGTATTATTATTTTAATTAATTAAAGTTAATACAATACAAAAGAATTTGTAATCAATTGTCAACGATATTGTTTAACACTTCTTATACGGAAGCCTCACTTATGCCCATAAATAAACGACATGGATCACACAGATTATTATATGTTAAAAGGCTAAAACACAGGTATCAGTAATAAAAACACAGATAGACTATTAAATATTGATTTAAATTACAGGAAAAAATGGTGCTATCCATATATATATATAAGTAATATGAATTCCGGTAATTTATAAAATGACCGTAGTCGCAGTGAACGCTTAATGGTTGTAGGTAACTAGGCTTTGAATTGCTCACGTAACGTTTCCGTAGAGAACGTATTTTAACACCGATACGTACAAGGTCAGCTGTCAAAATTGTAAGCGACAATCAAATGCCGTATATTTTTTGTTTGGTAAATATTATTTTTATTGTTATTTATTCAATAATATGTGAATTGAAATGTGAGATGATTAAGATAGAGTTTTAGATTTCAGCTTTATTTTTTAGTTCCACACTGTATTTGCACAAGGATAGGCAGTAAGAACCTAGTGCTAAAATGCTCTGTTTTTAATTTTCTATTACTTATTAGGATACTTTTTATTAAAAGGAAAATATATTTTCAAAAAATCCTTTAACTATAATATAAAAATAAACTTAATAACCAAAGCCGCCTTTAAGTCTCTAAATTCAAATTCAAATTCAAAATATTCTTTATTCAAATAAACTATAAAAGCACTTTTGAATCGTCGAATGTACATGTCAACAAAAAGCTACCACCGGTTCGGAAGGCAGTTCTNAGCTGTCAAAATTGTAAGCGACAATCAAATGCCGTATATTTTTTGTTTGGTAAATATTATTTTTATTGTTATTTATTCTATAATATGTGAATTGAAATCTGAGATGATTAAGACAGAGTTTTAGATTTCAGCTTTATTTTTTAGTTCCACGCTGTATTTGCACAAGGATAGGCAGTGAGAACCTAGTGCTAAGAGACTTCGTTTTTCATTTTCGATTACTTAATAGGATACTTTTTATTAAAAGGAAAGAATATTTTCAAAAAATCTTTTGACTATAATATAAAAATAAACCTAATAACCAAAGCCGCCTTTAAATCTCTAATAAAATATATAACAGTTAATAAATAATATATAGATAAATTTCAGCTTTTACTTTTTAAAGGAAATTGGGTGGATATAGTAACCTTGTTACGACGTTTGTATGTTTGTTTGTCTATACACTGAAGAATCGCTAGCATCTGTGTAATGCGGATGACTATCGTTAAAGATGCAAGGTCGCCAAAAGACCGGCTTCGTAAGCGGAATGTGTACATTCCATTGAGTGAACTAGAATATTGATTTATGTTCAAGTGTTTCTTCTATGAGTTGCTGTCTTTGTTTTTAATTTATGACATATACATATATGACTTAATAGTTTATTTTATAAAATATAAAATGTTATGTTTGTTGTCATACAGGTCATAATATTGTATCAGAGTGATAAAGAAAGGGAAAGAGAGAGAAAGAAAGTTTGATATATTTTTAGTAAATATTATTAAGTAGTAATATGTAACATTTTTTTATATTACTGTTTAGTTAGCTTATCCCAAATGTATAAGAGGAGAACTTAGTGTTAAGATCCTTCGTTCTAGGCGTACCACCCGAATTAGAGATATTGTGAGTTGAGTGGCGAAGTTCAACGCAGCTTTGTTTTATCAGTAAAAATACTATTAATCATTATTAATAATGAACGCAACCTCCACCAGCAGTAAGGTAGCCGGTACAGTATTTGAGAGAGTCAGCTGTCTTAAAATGCTTTCTAGAAAACGATGCTAGCGCTTAGACAATAACTAAAATAATTATACCTCTAGGAGTATATCTCTGTTAGAAATAAAGAGTGTTTCACAATTTAAATTATGATTAATCACGCACGATCACGAGCGTGTGCTAAATGTTTCATTGATAAGGTTACGGTCAATAGAGGTCGTGTCACGGGTGTGACATGTAATGTCAATTACATTTGTTTGTTTAAGGTGTTAGGTCAATTTGACATAATTAAGTATTTATGTTAACAAACCTAAGTTTCAACGTGACATTGGCGAAGTGATTAGTGCTGAACTGGCACGCTCGGATCGCCATAATTAAAGAATAAAAACAACAAACCTAAGTATGTTTGTTTATACTAAATTAAATCAGCTTTCTTTAGAACCTCGGGTTAAGACATTCCGTTCCCCACTTTCCATATTAAAAGTAAATATGCTAAAACTAATTAAAAGTATATATAGTAAAATATATTTTTATATGGAATTGTTAGTCCGCCCGTTACTGATTCACTGTGACACCAAACAGTGCTGATGTCAAGCTTATTTCGATAGCATACCAAAGGCGTTAAACTAAATCTTATATAAGACTATATAATTGGTATATACAAGGTTATATTAAGGTCATATAAGTTCCATATAGATTATTATTATATATGTAATATATGATTATTTTTTTATAATTTAGTATGTTTGTATGTGTCCAACGGTGTGTGACTATAGAGTTGTATGCTAACGTTACGTAGTAAGGCTGTCTGATGCAAGTCCATGCTTGCGGAATAAATGAATACGGCCTACTTTGTCAAATGTCATATTATACTTATATGTCAGGATGTTAATGGCACTTTTTTGTTTCAGGTACGATCGCTAAAAGGGTATTTATCTGTACTGATAAATTGACTGCTGTCTGGAATAAGTAATTTGATTCGATAAAAAACTTTTAAGAGTGAGTAACATTAAGGTTTTATTGTCGTTTTTAGATTTGACTTTTATTTGAGTTATAGTTGACGCAATGTGATGGAGGATGCATGGATGTAGTGGGTAAGAGTTCAATTCTCCCAAGGGGATATTTTAAATATAGAGTTTCTGCATGTACGAGTATATAATGTTGCATTTTACAGTTCTATATTTTTTAATTCTTTAGCTTCACGTTTTATCCCACATGTAACAGGTTATGCAGATATAACGTAGTGTTAACACACTTCATTTGATGTTAAGCTATTAGAGAGAAAAACAATAGAGTTTATAGGAAATCGTTGTTTTGCTGGGCCGCGATAACCTTTAAAATAAAAAAAACATATATAAAGTTTGATTAAAATAATATTTTATTTAAAATTGTTTAAAAAGTATTGATTCATTTAAAGTAACGAAAAAAAAAACAATTTACATAATTTGTATAAACTTTATTATTAGCCAGGCTTAAGTAAATGTAACCTTAAAAATTATCAATAACTTCGGCCTTTATGAAAATCTCATTATACTTTATGCTATTTATTACTTATAAAGTTCATTGATACATTTCTGGTGTCTACACGGAAATATATACTTAGATATGTTTGTTCGTACAAGTGCATATTGTATAGCCTATGACCTTCACTTGTTAAGGTCAAAAACAAGTTTTGAGACCTTTCACCGAAGTAACTTTGTTTTGCAATTGATTTGTTTATTATATTATTTTCATATAATTTGATATTAAATTCGATGGTTTTCTAAGTTATTCGATATTTTCTATCATATTATAAATATTATATATCACTAAATATCGATTATGTTGTTTGTTTGCTTGAATTTTCTCATTAACTCAAATTGTACCCTCGTAGCATTGAAGCGTAGCACTTTTGTAGAGCCATGCCTTCTATTTAATAATAAAGAGTGTCTTTACTTAATTTAACATTAATTGAATAGAATGAAATAAAAAATGTATTAATAAATAAATTTATAATACTTCTGGTATATAAAACATATTTGACAAGCGGCTACAGTTATCCGTGATAGGTTAAGCGTTTAGAGCGTAAAATATTGTCTATATTATTTAGTACTTGGTTTTTCATAATATAACCTTTGTACTTACATTTCGAAATGGACTGAGTTATTTTCCCTTGCGTTTCTCTTATCAGATTTCAATATGGCTTTTAGATGTCAAATTAAGACAGAAATTTTTATGGTAGTCACATCGATCATATTTCAACTAATGGATTAGACTCTTAAACTACGGTATTTTTATCACATAAAGTACAGGCCATTTTCACACTATAATATAATCAGCGCGGCCCTAATATTGTTCCCATTTAAATTTAATTTAAACAACAATAGGGCTTAATATTGATACACATTAGTTTTTAATATAAGTTAATCAATAAGTAACCATTATTACTGGTCTACCATGTCTGTACTGTAATATTATTTTATTAAAGTGTTTTAGAATAAATTAATTAAAGTTTTTACTGCAATATTAATATAAATTATTTTAAATTTTTTAGCGTCGTCATATGAAAAATTAACAAAAAAGTGGATCACTTTTTTGCAATACACCAAGACGTTAATGCGTGGTATCTGAACCAGTTTAGCACAGTGTTTCCGGGTGGCAACCCTTACAAGGCGTGTTCGAAGGCCAGCCATTCACTTGCCCACTTGCAGTTAATTATTATAGTTCTAGATTGAGAAAACTGATCCATATTAACTTGAATGTTATAATAGAACTTTAATATGAAGATTTTTTTTATATTAGGGGTAAGTTTTTGTGATTTAAAGAAGTGTTTTTTGTGTTTTTTAATATTCAATACGTAAAACAATAAAAAAAACCAGCACTTTATGTTAATCTTTAGTGATTGATAATGTCAATCGGCTTAGATTTAAATGATATTAAAATAATATTAAAAAAACTATCCTGATATATACGAATATGTAGCGATAATTTTATACAATAAATTAAATGTATTATCTTTGTTTTAGATAGAATTAGAATATAAATTGTTCCTGTTTAACTAATCAACATACAAAAGGCAAAACAAAAATGGAAGCAAATTATATTGTTATGCCTTTTTTATCTCTACGCACCTCCCACATTTAGTGGGCAGCTGAGAACATAATCTCTTTAGATGGATTTAAACCATAAGTTTAAATCAATCTAGATTCTAACTATAAATGCAGTATTTTATGTAACAATCATTACTTTCAGTCACAATTCGTCTAATCAAGTTCACTATAAAAGAGAAATGAGGCACTACTAAAACACACATATTAAACTCTAACCGCTCTTGAAAATAAAACCCTTAAGAAATTTCTAGTAGGTTGTCAACTTTTATTACTCACAAAGAATACCTACAATGCTCACTATAATGACAGTAATGTGAAAAAAACATATCAGGTTGAGATCAACCGGTTGTAATAAAATAACAATTCGAACAGCTCCTCAAGTGCAATGAGGAAATGACAAGAACTGGACTGCATGACCCTAAGTAAGAATTAATTGGACTGGAAAAAGTCAGGGCGAAAATTATTAAGTTGTTGTTTTCATGCAAATGGTGTCTTCTTATATTTTATGCAATTTTTTATTCAAAATGCTTGCATATTAAATATAAATGTAAAAAGTATCTGGAATTTTATCGTACCTTCAAGTACCTTCCGCATTTTGTTAGGTAGGTAGTTCAAAAAAAATCTTGGGATATCTTGGGTCTATGTAGAATATTTAGCATTCGTTTCGATTCTTCTTATATTTATTATACTGAATGTTATTAATTAAAACTATATAT
>JAKRZM010000377.1:143208-199647 GCA_036379175.1 Heliconius cydno galanthus
TAATAAATTAAAATACTTTCTAATTTGACATGCTATTTATTCTGCCATGTTAATAACAACCGTCGTCGCTACGCGACCGCGTTCGTTACCGCGTCATTTTGATATTCATCCTTATGAAAAATATAAAGTGACTTTTAGCATTTCATCTAGATTGAAATTATTTCTATAGAAATTATCTTCTTATATTTCAAGCAGGCGTAGCCGCGTCCGGGTCCGCTAGTTCTAAATAAAACGATATCAATAAATAAAGGAACGCCACACAAAATCTTCAATCAAATATTTCGACATGTAAATCATCCAATGACATTTTGATTCAATAATAATAATGCTGATTCAAATCAAAAGCTGATGGTGATTTGAGTGACATATAAATTTTAAACTATTATGATTAAATAAAGTAAGTTTCTCAATATGGCCCATCTCGTATATATTAAAGGCACGTTCGTTAGTTGCGTAGGCGCTTATCCTTGTCATATATGCGTAGGTAATCGAATAATAAAGCAACAAAATAAGGATTAAAAATAAATAAATAGCTTCACGCTTTATCTCGCATATAGCAGGATAGAGGGAATGTAGAGGTACTTCATTCCCCACTATACGCTAAATTTTTATTCTAAAAAAAATCATTCCCATGAATGGGAATCGAATCCACAACCATCACGCTTACAGTCACTCCGTGCCACGACGGCCTCTATTTTAGAGTTAGTTCGGAAATAACTTTCTCTATAAAGCTAAACTCTATAAACATTATAAGCATTTTGTTAAAACTGTAGATATTTGAATTTCTTGTAACGACTATCATTAGACGATGTTATTATAGATTAGCAACAGAAATCACTCGTCGTACAAAATCTCTTTAGGTTAAGTAACATTTAATACGACACAGGCATAATTTATTTTTAAAAAAAGTCCATTATGAAGTGTCTTTTTTTGTTATATTTTTTATATTTTTCCACCCAACATTATATAAAGCATTTTTAGTAAATATTAAGCCTGCTTTTTGTAATAAATAAATAACCCCGTGTTGATATACTCCGTTCTCCATTTTCCGCCGAGTTCTTCATTGCGTGTAGAGTAGCAGAATTCAACGCTTAATTTGCCTGAGTGGGAATCGAACCCACAATCAGCACGCTTGTGCCTCTGCGCCACGACTGTCTTCAAAGTAATAAATACATATAATAAATATTAAGGTGTTTATTGTATACAGTAATGATAATTACTTTGTGGTTACTTGAGAAATTTAAAATTTTGAACATACAATTATTATAATATATAATGCAATAGTTATGATTAAAATAGACTACTTACATAAAGAATTTCCAGATTTCTTAACATTACAAGTACGAGAAATGTATTACTTTTAGTATAATATAACTTTGTATAAGAAACAAGTAGACGTAATATAATTGAACACTTTATTTAATAGTACTGTTAACTTACGTCGGTATTGTAATAGCAATAAGCAGCTTAGATACTGATTTTGATAAAATTGTATTGGAAAATGTCATCAATCATTACGAAAGTGTTGGTAATGCCGGTATAGAATATCATACTTAAATATAAATCGCCATACGATTGATTGGGAATAAGACATTTAAAAATGAACAGATTTTACGATTTTTTTTAATGTAAATAAAACATTTGTTTACTTTTTAAAAAACGTAAGAGATAATAAATATGTCAATTAAAATTATTTGTTTATAAAATATATTAATTAATTATAAGCAATTAAACATGGACATTAACAGACAATGTACATTTAGAGGATGAGGAACTTTATGAGGAAATACATCATAATAAGCGACAAGGGTTTTAAGTTTGAATGGAAAGCAGAGGGCAGAGTGACTCGACACTACGATTTATCTGTTTACTCTGTTATATTTAACACAACATGAATATGGAAAAATATTTTAAAATATTTAATTTATTTTGTATTATATCTAGGCACAACTGTCAAATATAATTAACAAATTTGATCCGGTCTAGATTTGAAAGTTGCGTAAAGGTCACTTGGCAATGATTTAATAATATCAAATGGCCAATATAAAATAAATTAGAATATTTTTTGTACGGACAGAAAAAAAGGCGTAAAAGCAAAAAGTAAAACTAACAAAGATTATGTCGAGATAGACGACTTAATTCGTTATCTAATATTGAGATGCTGTTGGCGCGTTAAATGAGAAAGAGTTGTTTTTTTTGTTCCCCACCGTGAAGATTGCCAGCACCTGCTGTTATACAACTCGCTAACGAGCCATTGTCTAAAAAACGAATGGATATAATTTCAGTTCCGCTTCTATCTATTTATTTTTGTTTTTAGGGTTCCGTACCTCAGAAAATAAAAACGGAACCTGTATAGGATGACTTTGTTGTCCGTCTGTCTGTCAAGGCCATTTATTTCGAGATTGCTTGGAGGTATCTGAAATGAAAGCTTCTAAGTTAACGCAATCAAAAGATACGAGCTTTTATATATCGATTTACTGCATTTTGTATGAAAAATCTATTAGGTACTTCCCGAGGATCTACAGTTATCAAGTTTCGAAAAAATCGGAAAAGTGTAAATGTGTAATTCATTTAATTTAAAATGAGTGCAAATGCCCGCAAACCTAAGTTTGTCAACTTTTGTAAATGTACTTCTCGTTGAGCTACAATCTTAAAATTTGGACGGAAACCTCGGTGGACAAATCCGACTCGCACTTAACTTCTTTTTAAGTGTTAGCTGGCAGTGAATTTCTTGCCATTGTTTGGTAATTTGAAAAGGACATGGGTCTTTCAATCACTGCTGCCCGTCCAAGGTCTGATACGGCCGGAGCTTCCTTTAGTACTTAATGCGGACAGCACAATGTGTTCGCGATTGTTGACGGCCGACAGTCGCTGCTATCTCAATGACATCACTATGCTACTTACCAATCTGCCTTGACTGGTTAGTTGTGGGATTTAGTGATGTATGTAGGTGGGTACAGGATGTTTTTACCAATGTTATTGTAAAAAAAAAAGTAACTTATATTGTTTTAAGGGACACTAAAATTAAAATTCGTATGTTATTTTTATGATCATGCAGTTATTTACCGTTTCCCCTAGTAGGAGTCGAACCCACAATCGTCACGTGTACAGTCGACAAGCTTGGGTCCCTGCGCCGCGGATACCTACTTACTTTTCTCTATATAACGTTATTTAAGTTAAGTTTAGTATTAAGAACAATTTCTAAGTATGAGGAAACTGTAACCGCTTACGATGTTGAATAATTCATTACATACAAAGAAAAAAATACTTATTTTGTAAACCGTTTGGAATTACCGTTAAAAGTTGGTCCAATATTTTATACACTTTATTCTTGCAATACATCTCACTCAGGTCCCGTTGCTACTTTTCTTTTTGGAACAAGTAAATAAAAAGACTTGGCCATACATATGAATTCAACGTATTCTGTTATATCATTAAAATTGCAAATATTATAGTTAGAACTTAGAAGCAGCTTTTTCATCGCAAGAGAGTCTAGTGTTAGGACACTGCGTTATTCGGTTACCACCCAGTTTTCGAGACATTGCGTGATAGAAGGCGGAAATTAGTACTGGAAATAATAATTTGTATAAATAATCTACGTTATTTATATTTACTCTAATTTACAATTACTAATTTACCTAAGGTAATTGAGAAGCGCTCTATTTAACAGATATTATCACAATTTGACGAACATCGTAATAATTGCATCCACTTGGCATAAAATCATTAAATGAGACAAATCGTGATTTAAATCGAGTCTAGACGAAATAAATTAGGCATTAGTGAAGGTTAATTTCCATTAAATTAAATAAACCAACCACGAAATGGTTTGAAAGTACTTTAAATTGGGACATAATTTCCAAGTTAGATGTTTGTGTGTTTATAATTAAAAAAAAATATATTCAATAGTTTAAATGTTTATCACATAATAATCGAATACAATACAAAAAATGTAATAAATGATTACATCAGTAAACTTAATAACTATTGGTCCAATCTTTGCTTTCACTTGAATCGGTGCATCGTCGGCAACGATGCATTCAAAGGACTGATTTTTACCAAATGGACCATAAGATAGAGTCAAAGGCCTACGTAGGCCTATTTCATATATTACGTGACGTAATTGTATTACAAAAATTGTGAGTCATTGTCGTGCTCTTCGTAATTTGCCTAATATGTATATTTCTGGTAGTATCGTCTCTATATGGATATTCCACATATTTTTATAGAAACTAGTGGTAGGTAGAAGTCTAAATTTGATTTGATTTGTATCGGTTTTTATGATGTCCACGTGCGGATTGCAAGTTGACTGTACAGACGATGATTGTGAGCTCGAATCTAGGTTTCGTTTACCTAATTTGTGACTAAAATTAACGGAACGTAAGTAAGGGCGAGAGAACTACGTTTGCCTACGTATTATGCTCAACTGCTTAAAATTAGGAACAATAAGAAAACATATATTCTAAGGACAATAATAAAAATTCCATCAGTTTAAGCGAATAATACACATTTTAAACATAAAAACGATTCATATACCCAATTATTTATTAAATTTCTTATAAATTTAAATACAGCAACGTTTCGTGCGTTACCGTTACCGTAACTAAATGTATATAAATCTTTTATAAAATACAAAAACTCCCACATTTTTTTTTGCTTATTAAATTATATAATAAAACAATTTGTATTAATGTATAATACAATTAATTATAATTATGCGCATACATATTAATATATCTTTTTTGATAATATATGAATATAAGATTTCTATCGCCTGATTAACTCTATAGCCTTATAACAAGGTATTTTTATTTTAAATCGATAACTATTATAATTCTATAATGTTCTTTACAATGTTTGTTTGACCGAGCGGCCTTGTGCCAGCCGTAAATGGCAAACTAGGCGCGATACCAATAGTTGCATATTGACAACATGGAGGTCAATCGTCAATCACAGAATGAGCTATTATTAAGAATAAGAAAGGATTTTTGTATACCATTCAAGCAATTACAGTTATTGAAATTATTTGAAACATGTATAAAAGTTATAATTTATAGGAATTTATTATCTTCTCAATCTTATTTAGTAAAAGTACTTATTTTGTAAAAAGGATTTTTTTGATTATATAATAGTAGAGTTGCTCGAAATGAGCTTTAATGAGTTGTGAGTTCAATCCCTATGGGTTATGTGTTTTTGGTTTATTCATTAAAAAAAACATCAACTAATTCTAAAATTTTAAGATATTTTTCGAACATCATAATATAAAAAATATTTAATTATACGTTTAGTAAGAGAGAAATTCGTTCCAATTTTTTTCCAAAATAAAATAAAGAAAGAAGACTGTAAATTGTATAAAAAACACATACATATATTCATATCAATTCCAAATTGTCAAAAATAAGCCGTACCCTAAAAAATATGGAGATGCAACGATTGCATCACGCAAAGAAACGACCGCAAAACATTTATCAAAGTGCAATGGCCCCGAATATTTAACGTGATTGCCTCGATGGTGTATTAGGGACGCGGCTTTTATTGACATCGTATTAAATCGATCATATATATTATATAGCAAATAATGATTTTAAGAATATTATTGATTAGTGCCAACATAACGAGTGCATTGGTGGTAACAGGTTCGACGCCGTGGCGCAGGGATGCAAAGTGGGTTCGATAACATTTGAGGAAATTAAATATTTAATATTTCCGTTTTCTTCGCTTTGGTGTCGAGGCAAAGTGCAGCGTTGAGTTACGCCACTCAGCACGCAAAGCCTCCAGAATTCGGCGAATAATGGGGAGAGGGGTCTCTTAACACTAGGTTCCCGCTGCCTACCTTTATGTATGCGGAATACATCGTGATGGTAAAAAATATAAGTAAAACAATGCTTTTAAGAATATTCCTGGTTAGTACCATAGTATACGTATATGCATTAGTGGTGTAATTCTACACGATTATCTAAGTTTTTATAAAAATATAGTCANCTCCTATGCAAAATTTGAGATTCCTAGCACATGTAGTTTCTGAGATTTCGTGATGAGTGAGTGACCTTTCGATTTTATATATATATAGATGCGGCGTTAGATTACGCAATATAACAGGCGATGATTTGATTTGATGAGGAGGTACATTAATTTAATTTCACTGCGAAATCCGCTATCCTATAAGTTTATAGCCTATAATTTATTTATTACTTACTTATTTTATTTATTCAGCTTTAAGCCAATACTTGCAAAAGATTTTAAAGTACAGGCACAATTTTATTATGCATATATGTACTTACTACATATTAGGTATTTCCTTAAATATTCACAATTCAATGATGTGCAACACCTTTAACTGTATAATAGTAATTTAAACAATCTTGTTTGTTTATAAAACGATTATTAGAAATAAATTATTCTTACAAGTTCAATATTACGTATATGTACATATAAATATATAATATAAATACTTTAACGTGTCTGTCGTTGTGTTAATGGCAAATGGTCAATGTTATTGCTTAGATCGTTAATTTGACAGTTTATAACTTTTTGTTTCAATATTATGTAATTCCACATCATTATTGTTACGTTATTGTACGTAACATATATTGAACTTACCTAAAGTGATTATTAATAATAACTGGATAATCATTAGGTTTTTCATATTGTTGCTATGCAGATTTTGTGAGAGTACTTTATTGCGATTTTTTTAAACAAATTACGGAAAATATTAGCTTAATCAATATCAAATCGGAAATATCAATCAATTATTTTGAATATAAATGTAAATTTCCTATATGAATAATAATTCCGCCTTATATTAACAAGATAACTTTTGATAATATTACAAAATATAAAAAATATTAAGTAATTCTTAATAATTAACTTAATTGTTAACCGAACGGTTCAGCTAATCTAATATGAAATTCTTTAATCGAATAGCCATAGATAGATTGGGTGACTGTCCCATCGCCACTCAGCTGTCAGTCAAAATGCGCAGGTTATTGCCCTCTTGGCGGTCATCGTTGCATCAATTCAAGATCATTCAACTACATACTTATGGAAAAACAGGAAAAAAATGTTTTCTGAGTTTATAATCTAAGGCTAAGAGAATATGTTTAAATTATTTAAATTTTACGTTAAAATTAATTTTAACCTATTTTACTTATAAGTAAAATAGTAATATAAGTAAAATTCATAATACATATTTTATTTTGCAGATTATATTTATTACTTCGTATATATACACAATATAGAAATGTGATAAAAATTATTCATATATCTGCTTATTTTTCTATGCCTTTAATAGAATTATCTCAAAATAAAGTAGGAGATTTTGTAATCCTATCGTATTTTGGCTAAAATAAAAAAAACACCTAAACCTAACTAGATTTTTTAAAGGTGCAATTTTGCAACCTTTTAAGGCAGTTTGCCACTTCTCAACTTAGTCCTACATAAAGTCAATTTACACAAGTCCACCGGGACAGTCAGATATTAATCTTAAAAAGATTGAGTGAGTTTAAAAAACCTAGCCATATCTTATTAACTAGGTACAAAAAAATAATTATGTGCGTATTTACACTTGATAATGGTCAAATGGCCCGACTGAACTTAGAATGTTAATTTTTAAAGAAATTCTAGGTTATTCGTTATAGAATTACTTGAATATATGAAATATCTAATTCAGCTAAAAATAGAATTAATTGGATTAAAATACACAAATTCATTTTATGCCTAGTGATGATACAAGTATATCGTTATGTATTATAGAAAACAATGCTATTAACATACCTATATTATATTAATTATTAGCGATATTTAAAAGAAACCCATAAATGTATCTAATTTAAATTATTAATTTGATAATTTCGATATAGGTACCATTATTTAAGTCATCTCATAAATACATCATTTGATAAGCGCCTCTAGCGAATATTTGCAAATTCCTACATTTATTTGAAACAGTATGTGTAATATCCGTCAGTTGCCTTAGGGCCCGCTGGCGGTGCTCGTGGCTGCTCATTATGTATTCTGGTTGCGACACTGGATATGTCCAGTGCAATCGTGTGGAAAGGTTTGGTAACCGTAATACTAGATTATTTTCCATTTGTGAAATGAATGATTTTTATGTTGTATTGAGATCAAATTGATTTATATGAAATTGTAGATATTAGTCCGCCACTCAACATCTCGAGAACTTAGCGGAATTGGGGGACGGAAATGTCTTAATGGGAAGGAAATGTCTTAACATTATGTTTCCAAGTACCTTCTGCCTACTCTTCTATGTTCGGGATCGCCAATTTAAATTTATTTATTTAAGATTTTTTTGTATCGTATTTGTTTCACTATCGTACAATAGCTTTTAATAGTTATTGATTTAAATAACATTTGGCCTCACAAAGCGCTCTGGCGCTTCGACATTCATGAAGTGACTCTAAATAGCTAAAGGAAAGGAACAATGCCATGATCATTAGATTAAATCTTTAAATCTCATAAAAAGCGGAAGAACTTCAAAATACATAACAAGACCACCAATTTGGTTTATATAAACAAACTAACGAAACCAAAAGCTGGCAACGTAATAGCAACTTGGTATGTGAAAGGGACAGTGGTTTTTGTAGGTTTTCCTCCAGCCGTGTTCGAGTGAAGGTGAAAATAGGGTTAGTTCACTTAGTTTGAACTAGATGGCACTGTTCCAAGGTCACTCACGTCCACCACCCAATATATTGCGTGCATAATAACCGCGCGAGTAATTGTAATTACGAAATTGTTACGGAATAAGCCACTTGGAGGTTTTAATAGATGCATTATTTACATTCATACATTATTTTCGTAATTTAATGCATATTAATGCGTCGTAATTATGAATGTTTAAAATATACTGTGGTTTTGTTTTCTGTTGTAATATTAAAATATATTAGCTATGGTCAAAATAGTTTTGGTTATTTAGATTTAGTTCAATGTTATTATATAATTATATGTAATATACTAAGCAGTAATAGTTAAATATTAATAATAGCATAATTGGTTTTAAACGAGGTGTTGAGTTCCGCCACTCAACACGCAATGCCTCTAGGATTCGGGAGATAGTGGATACGGATAGCGGAACGCAGTCTTAACACACTTAAATAAAAAATATTTAAAAGCTTTGTGTGTTTGTGTGTAATCGTTACATACATGTTTAATTAGTTCTTTGGCATTATTTAGCTATTAAGAAAATGTGTGGGCTACAGAGTAAAATAGTAAGTCGTGACGATTATAAGCCATTAGTTGCCCAATAAAACAACAGTCCTTGTTGTTTGTCATAATGTTTGGTAATTTTTCTTTCTGTTGCAAGGTTTATGGTATTAAATCGTTTGAAATTGTCAATTGCGTGGTAAATGCCAATTATAATACTAATAGATATTTCGTCAATGACTTGTATTGTTAATACGATACCTATGTATACTTATATACAATTATTAAATCGATCGGTAAAAATGGTAATATTTAAACCGTCCGTTAATTTAGAAAATTTCGTTAAATTGAAACTAATTTGCAAAAATTCGTTGCCAAAAAGGTAAACGAATTGGTTTTTTTTTTATTTTTTTACTGATAGTTAAGAAAAATCCAGTGCCTGGATTTTTGGGGCCCAGGCATGTAATAGTAACGTCACGGGGGTTCTCACTCGGAGAAATTGATTATTATTAATGTTTTTTTTTATTTATTCGCTCTGTTCCCTGGGCAAACGCATGATGTCCTGAACATTCGGCGGAAATTGAATAATGGAGTATCTTAGCACTGGGTTCCCTCTGCCTACATGATGTGATAAATTTCTATATTAAACATATCGAATGACTTTGTACTCTATTTTCTTAAAAAAACATATCAATTAAAAGCATACGCTTGCTATATTTTTATATTCATCAAACAATGCCTCGAGAAACTTTTTCAATTAAGACAATAGTAATTTGAAGTTATGAGATAGAAGTGATTTAAAACAAACCACGCCTCACCATATATTGTAGATGTCCAGACCGGCGCGGCGGTGCGGTCTCGGTGTCGTAATATGTATCAAGGTAAATGTAATGCGTGCGACCTAGCCATACATAAATTGAGTTTATTACGTGATTTAAATATATTTTGATATACGTATTTTTTTATATACTGTTTTTTTCATTAGTGGCGCAATGGGTCAGTGAGCAAGAGTTGGGAGTTCAGTTCCCGCTGGGAAAACTAAATTATGAGAAGTTCTTTTCTCTTCAGTTCTTTTGTTCAACGTCTCAAATTGTCGAAAACGTTGTATTGAATGTGTTCTCTATATTCTCTCTATATTCTCTCTTTCTATCATGCAGTATGCGAAAAATAACGCTAAGCAGGAGATAGCTTGGTTTACGTTTCGTTACCGAACCTGTAATATTACAGTAAAATGAGATATTACATTAGGTTGTTATTAAACTGCAAGAATTGAATATCATAAATATCATTAAAAAAAAGAAAAAATCATAACAGTTAAAAATAATTTTCAAATCCAACATAACGGTATTAAATCAATGTTTTTATAAATATCTAACTGTTATAAATAAAGTACATATAAAATGAAATTAACAAATTGTATTACCTCGTAACGTCAATTATATACTATTTTTTATTAGTATTAAAATGCATGTTTCATTTAAAACCTGCCACCGCTTTCGCCGACGGTCATTGCCATCGGAAGATCATTTCACATTGCCGCCATCTAGAATGCAATTCGACTAGTTTGATTAAATAACAGCCGTAATATATAGATAGGTAGCGGTACGAGCTATTTGTGGTAGTTGTTTTTATTTATTATTATTAATTAATAAGGATGGTGAAACAGGAAGTAATGATTATTAATAATGTTTATTTACTGTTTGTTATTGGGAATAATTAACATATGAAGTGATAATGTATTCATTTATTAGATTTATTCAAAATGTTTGTGTATGTTTTAAGGTTTAGTATGTGTAATGTCTAGTTATTATAAAATAATTAAATAAATACAAAATTTGTGTAAGGCGGTCCTTACGCAGGGACACAAGAGTACGACTGTAAGGCGACGCTTATGGGTTCAATACCCACTCGGATGAATGAATTAATACTTATTAATATGTTCCTTTCGTCTGTTTCGGACTGTTCCACCATTTAACACGCAATGCATCGAGAAATTCGGCGAAACAGCGTCTTAAAATTAGGTTCCCTCTGGCTACCCTGCTGTGTGCACTAGGTTCCCTCTGCCTACACTATGTGGTTACACAGTGAAGCTGTCAGACTATATTTGGAGACGACATCAAAAGTTCATATCCTTTTAACCTCTAATCGTAAAGCGTAATCGCTTCGCCAACTTGAAAAATCGTGACCCCATTACACTGACGTAATAAAAACTGTTGTTATTGTGCAATAAGCCCTAGACTACAAAAATCAGTATTCAAAGTAGAATAGCCGACTTTCACTCGTTCAATTCCCGATTCGTCTGTACCGATGTTGCACCGGTAAAGACGTCGCGAATTGAATTCAATATTAAGTAGAGCGGAAACACTGTATTGTTATACAAATTGAATTATCTGTGAACTTTTCGATATATTTAATTAAATATGGATTTTTCTTAGAGAATGATAGTAATTGAGGTTATCGTGATGTCAAGGGTGTAGCGGATGTGGGCTCGATCACCACTCGAGGGTATGAATTATTACTTCTTAATATTTTATTTTCGTTGCTCTGGCACCAAGGCAAAAGCCCGGTGTTCGGTGAAAATTTCGGCGGAAAGTGGGGTACGGAGTGTCTTATCACTAAATTCTCTCTGTATACTCTGCTTTATGCGGGATACACCGTGAAGCTGATTTAATTTTAAGACAGTAAATGTCGATAGTAAACAGCTTCCTTGGTATTACCTAATTGGATTATGCTAGGCTAAGGTGTGTAGCATGGTAATTGTGCAAATTGTATGGCTAGCGAAAGCTATACTCGTATAATAAAGGTTTTAAAATTTACTAAAATAACAATACTAAAAGAGTATTTTTATATGTTTTTAGTATTTTTCTCTTTATCCGCCACTCAACACGCAAAACCTGTAAAATTCGGCGGAAAGTGGGGAACGGAGTGTCTTTTAATTTTTTTGTTTGAGCATTTAATTTTTTTGTTACAAACAAAGATTATTTTTTTTATTTTAACGAAATCTACAATATTTCTGTAGTTCATAATAACAAATATAAAACTACATCATAAAGTATTACAATTATTATAACAAACTAGGTCTTATAACTAGTTCAAATTTGATTTTAACACTCAATTATAACTTTTGCAACTATATATAATATAAATTAAAATTACATATATATATTAATTAAAATTACATAATATACTATAATATGACGGATACTAACATATCATATTATGATGAACGATCATTTAGATTATAGGGTTTAGACGGAGGCTTTTGACACTGGAGGCTGTACTGCCTTCAAATAAAGATTACTTTTCAGTGGCATATTGGTATATTATGTCATAGGATTATTGTATCTAATCACGTACACGCCATTGAAACTAAAAGTATCCTTCCGTCACTACTTTCTCTAAACGTGAGTGCAATTGAATGGTTTAGTAGATCACGTGTGTTGTGTAATATGTCGGCCCTTTAGAGAATTGTTCTACTATGACAGTTTTTTTAAGTTTTCGTTGTATCCCGAACATAATAGGGAAGGTAGAGGGAAATTGAAAACCTAGTGATAAGACACTCCGTTACGATTAAGACTAGTTTGGTTCCCAACTACGATGAATTTTGTAGGTGTAGTGCGAAGCATTTGCTGTTATTTCCTATAAAAACATGAACAGACCGAGGGAAACCATTAATTATTAAAGTTAAATTATTCATATTTTATAAAATTATAATTATATGAATATTAATACAGTTAAGTTATCTTTAATAGTCAACTTATATAATATGAGTCTCAATTTTATTCATAAGCCCTATTTACATTTAAACAAACAAAATTGTTACAGTTAAAAAAATATTCTAGAGGTTAGTCTTGGCGCTTGGCGCACACAAGTGTGTGACCGTAACCGCGATAGGGTGTGAATACTATTCCCACTTGAAGAAATGAAGTTTTTCATTTATTCATTTATTCTGGTAACAAGACAAACCGCGGCGTTGAGTTCCGCCACTCAACATGCAGTGCCTCCAGAGTTCGTCGGAAAATGGGGAACGGACACACACACATACACTAGGTTCCTATCCCAGGTTCCCTCTGCTTACCTTGCTGTGAGTAGTATCCCACAGTATGAAGCTAAAAAAAACGTTATAGTAACACCTCTACAAAGTTTCATACAACGCGTAACTGTGTCATGCTGTTATTTTAGCGTGCTTCACCAATTAAGAGAGCAATTACACTACATATAAAAGAATATTAATATGCCCATCTAGACGAGTTTTGAGTGTGATATAACGTACATTTAATTGCATTTCTTTATATAATGTTATAAAATAGTAGCTGAAGATTATTTAAAGTTGAATATAGCCGACGGCGTAGTCCAGTGGAGATGGCCCAGACGAGACGAGCGGAGAGATGTTTTTTTTTAACAACTATTCGTTTCGTTATTCTACATAGCTAAGCTTGTAACTCTCCGCTTTGGATTTCTCCGCACATCTCCGCTTTGGTGGAGTCCGGGACTAAGTGTTGTAACAGGGGTGAATTCGTTATTTCGTAAATGGTTACTTCTACGTATAAGTAGTAACTATAGATTTTATCGTCAGCCTATCAACCTCAATAAACCATGAAGCTATATGAAGAAGAAAAAATGTGTGACGTCATAAGTCAATTAAGTTAGTTGTGGACATAGCCATCATGGAAATATCTATATTCATATTATAGATATTTTAGCAGTTTTAATTCATGTATCTTCAGCATTTCGTTAAAAAAAGTGAGCTGAAAAGACCCTCAAATACCTGTAAAACTACATTGATTTAAAAAAATATGTTATATTATTACTTTATTTAAATAATAATAGAAATAAATCTTACTCACTTTTCGTTTTGCTCTTTCAGTTTCTTGTATAGTGGGTACAAAAAGCATTATTCGCAACTGCTCCATATATAAGCTGAGGTCACGATTTTGCTAACCTTTCTTAAGCCAGCATTTGTCACAGTTATTCAAATAGAGTTTAAATAACTATTGTGAAAGGAATAATAAAAGCCAAAAACATTTCATAATCGCCGCGTGAACTCTTAGTAGTTTGTAATAGAAATATCGTGATAATATTTTAGATTAATTAGCATTTATGAGTGAAATTTGGGTAAGCCTGTTTGTTTGTGTTGGTATTGGAAGATTAGAATGATAAATATTTAGCTATATCGCTTGCGTTTGTTGGTGTAGGCGTGGGTGAGAGTCTAGTGATATTTTATGTAATTTTGTATCATTTCGTTATAGGTGATAGAGAAAAAGTCCTGTTGTTAAGATAAACATTTCCCCAATCAGTATTTGAACCCATAGCTATGGGGTATTAGTAAATATAATTATAAAAATAAATAGGTATATTATAATACTTTTATTTCACCATTAAAAATAATAATTCTTAAATCTATCTCAACAGGTTACTCCATCTTAATAAATAACTTCCAGACAGCAATAAGCAATACTGACAGTAGGAATAGATGTACAAATATTTAAATAGGCCTTTAGCATAACTTTATCAGTGCAAGTTCTATTACATCACAATCTAGGTCTTACTAAACTTTCTTGCGTAATATTAATGAGAAAATGTATAATTTTCGCAAATACCGACAAGTACTGAATATTTGCATAGACGCATAGTACTAATAGGCGGGCAATCGGTTGAAACTTGGATTACATAGTAATTTATATCTAGGAAACAATTTCACGTGTTACACTTATTTACGTAAGAGTGTTCACTGTTTTATTGTTGTAATATAGTGTAGATACAATGGAAATTTTATAATAGGATATATTGAATTTAGAATTTTTTACATAATTATTAGACATCATATGAGCCTATAACAACCGCATAGAAGAAAATGGTTGGCTTGAATTTAAATATAGATTCTAAAGATACTTGTCAAAATTTTTGTAGAAAAAATAAATAATTTTGTCCTTTCTTCTTCATTTCGTCTTATAGTAAGTTTAGCCATCAGAGGTGCCATCTGTAATACGACAACCCCATACAAAATTATATATTTTTTTAAATTAATAACTCATACAAATTGAAAGGGCTCTGCATACATTCGTCATAGTCTAAACTAAATACGTTCATCTAATACAATACAAAATAAAAGAAAGATGTAATCTCATTGACACGATTTCAAAAGTGCGTGTACACTGTACAGTGTATGTGTGTATATGAAACGCGGGTTTCTCAATAATAACTATCTTTAATCCACATCTCGTTGTTTTCACACATCACGTCGTACTATATTTTACTGACTAATTGTCGTTGTTGAAGTTATGAAGTATTAAACCTAGAACCTAGAAGAACCTGTTAAGACTCTCCTTTATATTGCGAAAGGAGGTTTTAATTTCTTTTTTATTTAGTATATATTATTTGATAAAAATATAATAATGAAAACTGAACACTCAATGAATCACAGAAAAAAAATGTAAATATTTGAAAAATGTTCGGGACAATGAAATAGGAATGAGAATATTATATTTCTTCTGATTATCTTGTATCTAAATAGGTATCGTAAACAATAGTTATCTTCACAATAGTATTGTAACATGTCAATAACTTCGAGGGCAGGAGGCGTTCTACTATGACATATTGAAGATAACGTCTGCGCATGCGCAACTGTTGATATAAAGATCACCGATAACACATAGTTGCATGAGAGAGCTATTATAAGATGTACTTTTATAACTTCTTCATTTTTATTTTTTTTCATGATACTTTAATATTGGAAATATAACCAATATTTTATCTTTAAGGCTTTTACGCAATCAAAATGAATGTAACTGTTCCTTGTAAACTTAACGAGTAAGCTGTAGAATGATATCAGTATTATGTCTTAGGTTGGCCTAAGGCTTGAATAAGGGATAAATGGTAAATATATGTTATAAGTTTGGATGGTTTTAATAATAAAAATTAGCCAAATCCAAGCTCGTGAAAGAATAAGCACGTATAATTGTAGTCAATTATTACACATCTAACAAAAAAGTTTCCAAAAAAAAACGAATAGATGAAAAAATAAACAAAAATGCAAATACAAAATTTAATTAAATTACAATATTAATAACAATAACAAAATCAAATTATTTAATATTTACTCACAATTGTACCACAGACAAGATAGATATATACGTAAGAGCTTATCGACTTATCACATTACTGGGCTTAGCTTTACGAACAGCTTTGATCATATCATGAGCTACATTCTTATTTCACAACGACAGGAAAATACGTTATATAACGTCTTATATATTTAAACAATAATAATTATATTATATTTTTCTTTTGTTATATTATAATTTTATAACTAATTATTTTAAGGTAGGTAGAGAAAACAGATAGGGATGTAACTGCGTTCTCTGTGCTACAGCACCTAGATAGACCCTACATCACTATTTATAAAATAGCCTAGTAACATATGAATATCAATTAATTTCAAAAGTAATAAACTAATAAAAGATTTAATCTAGTTTAGAGCTTTACACTAAGCTTTAATGTTATAAAATATATTAACATAGTTAAATTACGACACCAAAAGCTACAATCATTTCGCATATTTTCGTGTCAAGTGATAAATTATGTGTAATGACCGCCCCGGGCTCGGCTGCGCACGCGCATATTAATTTATGAACAGATCGTGAAGTAGCCATTTCTTTCTAACATCACTATAAAAATTATATGATTTTTGTTTTATATACACGAATGGCTGTATAAGTACTAAATTGCTTGTAGAAGTATTACAGATTGTATAACACAAAGTGCTCTAATATTTTGTATATATATCAATTTGAAAATAAATCAAGGCCGTCTTACGGCAGTGCTCTGTTGGACTGTAATATACGTTTGGGGGTTCGATGTGATTCTCTGGGGGTATGAATAATTTTCAAATCCTCGCTCTAGTAAAAAGACAATTCGCGGCGTTAATTTCCGTTTCTTAGTAAGGAAGGGAATATCTTTTAATTCAGGTTTACACTGGCTCTATAAAAAAAATATTTCGAAATATAATAACTTTTACTTATAAATGTTACTCTTGTTACAGGTAAATTGGCTGTTATCATTAAAATTAAGAAAAAATCTTAAACACCATTGCCTTGGAAGAATAAAGGTTGTATCCACATATTTTTTATTTACAAGCATTAGGAAGTGAACGAAAATTACGAATATATTTTATTATTAAAATTTGTAACATGTATGGGCAAAAGTAAAACACTTTTGCCCATATCTAACCTTAAATAAAACCTATAAAAAGATTTTTTACTAAATTAGTACTTACACTTCTTTAATATATTAATATTAAAATATATTAACCAAAAAGGAATAAAATTTATTATACATATAATAAATTTTACTATATCAACTTATTTGTGGTTTGCATGCACTAATAGCATATAGCGTATATTGTTACCACAGTTCACTCGCGGTAACAATTTACAGTCGTTGTCAGATCGGTCTCAAGGTTTTTGTGATTTATTACAGCATACAATGATAGTTTGACAGCGCTTATAAAGTAATTTTGTATGTTATTAAGGCGGACTGGGGTACCTAAACTAGGTTATTGTTTTAATCTTTCATCATTCTGTGGCATGTGGCATGTATAGCATTTGGTTGTCGAATAACTATCATTATGACATGTAATCAGTACTAATAATGTCACGTTCTAAATGTCTAGGATTTGTTTTGAAAGTATAGTAAATTTTTTTTTCAAGATTGCAAGAGGCATAGAATGTTAGACAGAGAGAGAGTGAGTTTCTCAAATGCCTAGAGGTGGTAATAGATTCAAAACCCTCCGCAATTCCAGTTGACACTGTCAATACCATTCTAGGTCAATAGTAGTTTTGCCTTTTAGCATTTATATAACATATACCTTAGTTCTATGCTATTATTATATGTAGAAAAAACACATACATAACTATTTTTTTAAGGTTCATCGTTTACGTAGATTTACATAATACTCTACAACCGAATCTATTGTTATTTACAAATATAAGCTCGTTTGATTGGCAGCGGCATTTAAAGACATACTTTAAACCGTGGGCCTGATTACTTCCTTCTTGTTGGTATAATGTTTCTACATAATATTGAAAATTAGGAACGTAATTATCCTTGTGTAATGTAGTATTAATGGTATTGGTAATTTTTCGTAGAAAGGTTAATAGGACGGTTGTATTACATTATATTTGTAAAGGAAATATATTTATTTTATAAAACCTGATCCAAAAGAACTAAAACAGACGACCACCAAGCTTCTAAAATGACATTTACCCAATAGAGTCGCTGATTACTTAGTTTGTTAATTATGTTGTAAAATAATAAGCCAAAAAACTCAGAGCTAATGATATTTCGTTATTTAGTTATTTTATATGTTAATTTGTTCATACTGATGTCCTACGAATTTTAGTAATGTCAAAATTTGTAAGGATGGATGGATGAGTTTTGATTTTTCACGCAAAAACTAATGAACTGATTTAGATGAAATTTTATAATAATATAGCATATACATCAGAATGACACATAGGTTACAATATATGATAAAGAGTATAATTTAGCTATATAACAAAAAAATGAAGCGGGCGAAGCCGCATTATTTTCGTATATAGTGTACATGTCATTAGTATGCTGGTCATGCATAAAATATACTTTTTTTCTATATTTTATGCAATATTCATAATGTCGAATTATGGCACAGGATGTAGCTTAAAGAGAATAATTTTAAAATAAATTTAAATTAAAATGATTTATATTAAAAAATGGTATGACCTCAATAAAAAATATCGATTATAATACTTATTACCAAAGCCCAGTAAATCTCTTAACACGCGTAGATCTCTCAATCGTTTATATTTATTACAAAAAAATCACGACAATGTAACAGTTCGTTAAATCCCATAATATGCCATTATTCGCGTTTAAGGAAATATTTTTTATATTAAAGTAGGTAGTAGTTCATAACTATAGACTCACGTCGATATTAGATAATAACTTTAACTAATTTTATTTGTATGGAAAAGGTCACACAGAATGGTTTGAAGATGAGCATGACGCGAGGCATTCGGTCAATAAGTCGTAGGTTGAGTGACGTAATGCCAACATAACATTATCACCTTTGAATACAAAATTTTGTGCCAGGTGTTTTAAATCCTTATTGCTATAATAAAAATATCTAAATATTTCACGTTTTTTCCTACATAGCAACATTAGTTAGATGGAACCTAGTGTCAAATTACTCCGCTTTCCTTTCCTGAACACAACGTCGTGGAAAATTAAAATTAACTTTATGGGGATAGAACCCATTGCGTTTACGCTCTTTTGTTATTTCTCTATGCCATGATGGAAATGTATATCAGATCTTTAACGAACTTATTGCAATAATTAAAATTTGTATTAAGCTTCAATATACCTTAATAGCTTAATTGCATTCCACGAACAAATTAAGTAGTAATAATAATGACATATTGATGATGTTTATATACTTGTAAATATCTTTGATTTGATTGTAATTATTTTAAAACTTGAATTTCATCGCAGTCGTATATAAAATTAATTAAAACATAACATTTTAAGTTATCCTTTTATATAGAATCAATTTACATAACTACCCTTATAGTTAATGCTGTATATTAATAGATCCATAATGTCTACGTTAATCGGTAGAGGTTTTATTGGGATCGATTTCCACTTGGGGCAATAAACTATTTTCTTTTCTGTGGTCTAGTAAAACAACGCGCGACGATGAGCATCGCCACTATACGCAACCCTATAACAGAGAGTCCTTAACACTAGGTTCATTTTGCTTAGTTAGTGAAGACGTAAAAAAAATAATTATAATAATCGCCTTAAGATAAGACGTAAGTCCAAATCATTACTTATGAGATAATCCTTATTTAAATCGATTTATATAATTTGAAAGTGATACATTTCTCTTCGTGATACATTTCTCCAAATCCAGTCACGTTCGAAGTTCGTGAGAGGTAAGTACCAGCTGTATTCTAATTAGAGTGATTGGAAACATATTATCTATTTATCTTTGGATTCTTTTGCACACCCATTTAATAATATGAATCAAGTAACAGACATTCACGAGTCGTGATTCGGTTAAGTAACTGCTTATTATCAATGAATTATAATTAAGTTGATCTAAAATTTGTAAATTTTATAGTACTTTTTAATGTTAGCTTATAATTGGTGCTAGATATAATAGTTTTAAGTTATTCAAATTAAAATACTTGTTTTTAGATTAAAGTTTAGTCTTATATCATCAAATTATATGTATATGTACATTTTTATGAAGCTAGGTATAATTTTTTGATATTTTTATTAAGTAACCAATTACAATGAGGATTTTGTTTAATTTAGAATGTTGTTATTTATTTTCATTATAGATTCGTATATAATATTGTTTATTATATTTAAACGTCAAATGCAAGTATATATTATATGATTAAGGATATTAGAAACTATTTTTATTGTTATAAAAAAATCGTGTTTATGCATTTTAGAGCTTTTCGTGTCGTTAGGAGACAGTCGACTTACAGTAAGCCTATCTTTGATTATGTGGAAAAAATTGTTTATAATTAAAATTTGTCATTATTTTTAGCTTTACGCTGTATTCAGTGTATAGCATGGTAGTTTGAGGGAACCTGGGAACGTAGTGCTAAGATACTCTGTTCCCATTCAGACAATTCCATTCCCTATTTTCACATAAAACATATATTTTTATATAAATTTAGGCGTTACTAAGTTAACCATTAGTTGTACTAGCACCATTTCACTAGATTACCGTCTATTCTACAATAGTACATACTTATAGTATACTATACATATATAAAGCACGATCACGACTCGGTGTTGGGTGTCTGTAGAGACTGGAGTCGACAGGTCCGCTGCGCCCACTTGTTACTATTGCAAAACCGAAACCGGACAGTGTTCACTTGCAATAGGAGGCAGGAATTTGTAAGGGCATTTAGCCTTTCTTAAAATAATATATTTTTAATAGAAAGCCACTAATATAAAAAGAATATAAATATTTTTAAAATAACTTATTATATTGCACAAAATTAATAAAGCTTTTTAGGTTATTTTTGTAATATCATGTCTTTCTTTTTCCTAATTTCGATATTAATATTGAATGAATTCAATATTCTACAATTTGTTAAGTGTATCGCATACATCGAACAAATGCTAATAAAACATACTGAGGTACTCAAATTGACTATAGCAAACTTACTCATCTCCATGCTTGCAAAATGACTTCATCATTAAGTACTTGAAATTTCATCAAAAAAAAATCTGAGTAACCGATTAAACCGGATTCAATTTGACACAATGTTAAACTCACGCGCATCAGCTGTTAAGCAACTTAATATGTAAATTTGAGAAGGAAAATCCATTATATACATTTGAAGGACACCCGATAGTGCAACAGCTTGCGTGAGTTTCCCATACTATTTGATTGTTAAATGCGTTACAAAATAATAGGTAGGAAATCAAGCCTGTAATTAAAAAAAGGTTACTTCTTAATAATCATGTAATTGTATGAACTTGGGACCGTTGTGTATGAACGTGGATTTTCCATCGTTGTTGCTGCCACTCGGTGGTATAAATTATTTTAATTCATTAGAAACGGAGTGTTATAACACTACAAGTAACATTTTGCTTACTCTGATACACGCGGCAGAATGTGTGAAGCTAAGAAGAAACAATACGGAATACATTAAAAATATTTTAAGGTATATGTGATGCTGGTTAATCATTACCATGCTTTTCCTTACATTTTGTTGATTTTTTTATTTCGATTAAACGGCGTATACACTAAAACAAACTAATAATATCTAAAAAAAGCCAAAGAAAGAAGAAGAAGAAGTTCAAACTAAAAATATCTAAAGAAAAGCCAAAGAAAACAATAATAAATAATTATAAGTACACAACTTAAGTTCTGAATAGTTTTTCAAATAATAATAAAGGATCTTTAAATATCAAGGTTTCTATTAAAAAGCCTTTTAATAAAGAGTAATTATATTTTAATATTTTATTGTGTAAGTTTGAGTATACGATTATTTGATATGTAAAAACGTGACTGATAGCGTGAACTGTGGCTCACTTAGAGCTACTTTTACAAAATATGAAGTAGGCACCCAATTATGTAATATTTTTTATTACCAATTTTAAGTATTACTAATATTTTTTTGAAGGTCTTATAATTTAATTATAAGGATTTAGTCGCAACGTGGATATTTTTTCGAGTTTGTTTGTGTGTAAGAGATTATACTACTAAAGTATATGAGAAGTAATGTTGTATAAGGTAGTAGTAGTATGGCATTTATAATGAGAATATTTTGAAGATGACAACAATCGATGAGCACATTAACTTTGCCCACGTAATTTCCAAATTCTTGATATTTACGCAAATATATTACCTTTTGTTTTGAATTACGTAAGATTACAAATCAAATTTATATCTTTATATGTTTTTTTTAAAAGGCATTCACTATGTATCCAATTTTTTTACGGAAAACGCGAAGTCCTAGAGCCAAAACCGTCCTGGTGAACTATAGTTCCACCGGTCGATTCAATTTCTCAACACAATAAAAAACGGAACATATGTAATAGATAATGAATGATGATGAATATGATATCATTTTCCGAGCTGAAAGTCAACATGCGATGCTTACAAAAGAATTTAGCATATTTTTTTTAATGATGTACATCATATTCATACTTAATGATAGTCTTAAATCTTAATTAACTAGAATTTAGGAGAGCCAGAGTGACACGTCTCTCTGCCTACACTACGCCTACAATGCGGAAAAAACTACGAAACAGAAGTATTTTCTGTTCACATACATTAGTATATCAACAATATATTCACGTTCTTTGCATAAATCCTTAAATCTACCAACAATATACTTAAGTTTAAGTACAGACATTACCCTATTAAGGTGTGAAATAAATAAAACTTAAAGTGCTGGGAAAGACCTTGTATTTTCTATGTATTTTGTAATATAGATCTTTAGTGTGATAAAACTATATTCACGACGTTGGAACATGCATTTACATTTTATTTGTAAGATTAAGGTAGAATTTTTTTTATTAAATATTCATACCAAGAAAATAAGAATATTTCTTATATTTATTTTATTAATAAAATGTAAGAAATTTGCAAGATGGCATTTGCTATAAATATTGTTATTATAGAGTTTTTATTATAATCACTGAATAAATGAGTTCTCAGATATTTTCTTTATGCCAGTGCAATTTGAGCCTACATAATTATAAGGATCGTACTAAACTAAATGCCAAGGTTTACTGGTTTCAAGTGATCTATATAGATTATAGAATTACTTGAGCGTTCAATATTAATAATTCAGTGGAATGTTAGTGTTGAAGATGTATATTATCTTCACTTAAGTGAGTAGCAATAGATTAAACTGACTGATGTAGAGTTTTTTGCATATATACTTAATTGGTGTTGGGTGGAACTCAACACCGCAACCTGTCTAAATAAGCTGGGAAAACCAAAGTGTCTTATATTCCCCCAATTGAAAAAGTTGTGAAAAATTAATTCTTTCTGAAAATCACTTCACTGCCTTCTGGTTTTCATTTTCATATAATTGAAAATTATAGTCTTTGCATGTCATCACATTGTAAGATTGAGATTTGATGACCTTTGATGATATTTATGTTTATGTAGATATTTTGTGATATTAGTTAAAAAACGTGTAAAGTAATTGTTTATAATATAAATAATTAAATTAGAATTAACAAATTATCAAGCAAAAATATATTAAGTACGGGACATTGAGTGAAGTAATAAATAATGTAGAAAATTTAAGTAACTATGCCACTAACATTTTGCAAGCTCCAGTTAAGCGTTACAGTTATGCATATTTTGAAAGTAAAACATACAGTTAACTGTAAGAAAACATTAAATGATAAATAGTAAGAAGGTCGTTTCAAGACTATAAAAATTCTTTGTCGTACTTCGCCCGTGAAGAATGAGGTTACTAGCTCGAGGTACATAAGACTTTTTTGGCAAATTTCCTTGGAATATTTAGTTTTTTTGCTATTTTTGGACAAAAAACTAGGACTAGGACGTGAGAAATTTTTAAAACTGGTTTTTCAGGTAAAAAAATTGAGAAAATAATTTGTTATTGTTTATTTTTTTATGTAGTTGTTATTTAATAATGCCGAAATATATAATATTTATTATATGATTGTTCTTAGTGGTGATTTTTATAAGATAACATTAAAGCAATGAGTAAGTTAACTTTGTGTATTTTTAAGATTTTTGACTGAAACTTATTAATATAATATGTAGGTAAATAACTAAAAAAATAAAATTAAATTTACGAGCAAATAAGAAAATGAATCGCTATCTGTAAATTCGCCCGTAAAAATGGCGGTAGCATAACACAGGGGTAACTTTGTGTGAAATGAATATTTTAATAAAATTCTCTTAATACTTCAAGTAACTTTATTAGCTTACTTGAGATATTAAAATAATATTCTACATTTATAATTCTTAAACAGTCAAATAAATTATGAATAAGACCTCAGACCAGCTATTTCATATCGAATGACAGATCTCAAACGAGTAAGCGCCCTTTACTTGTCCATGTAAGTAAATTGCAAAACAAGTAGGTGTACTTTGTTTTATTGCAACCGAAATAGCTTTGTGAACTAAAGTATTGTGATGTCGTAATTTAAACCCATAGAACTTAACTCTACAAAATTTCAGTAGAGCCTAAGCTGCTAATGGCTAATTGAAATCTTGAACTATGTTTTAAATTAAAGGCGCAGGAGCATAGGTGTGTGACTGTAAACGCGACTGATAGTGGGTTCGATCCCCACTCGAGGAAACGAAATATTGATTTAAACTTATATTTTCATCTTTTCGTTCTGGTGTCACGGCACAGCGCGGCGTTGAATTTCGCCTCTCAACATGCAATGCTTCCGGAATTCGGCGAAATCTGTGGGATGTGAGGAAGAGTATCTTAACATTTGGTTCTCTCTGTCTACCCTGTGTGCGGGAAACAGCGTGAAGGTTTTACGTAAATTTACGGTCAATTACATTTTAAACGAAAATAAATACATATTTGTCGAATTAATAACTAAATATGCTTTCTATGTTAGAAGTTTATAAGTCAAGGCCTTTAATGCTATACTTCTAATAATAATAATAACTTAGCTACGATACAAATTGTGAAATCTAGAACGGACACACTGATTGATTTTAATTTGTTTATGATAGTACGGATCCAGTGCACGCCTACACCTTTGTTCGTGTATTTGAAATGAATATATTCTAAGAGTTCCAAGGTTATACATGATATATGATATGATTGAGCGTCGGGTCTAATGTGAAATTGTACTTTAGTGGAGCAGAGGCACGAGGGTGTGAATGTAACGCGACGGTTGTGGGTTCGACTCCTACGGACATTAAATGTAATATTTGACATTTTCATTTCCTCGCTCTTGTAACGAAGCAACACCGTTGAGTTCCGAGACTCAAGACATGTCTCTAGAATTCAGCGGAAAGCGGAGAACGGAAGTATCTTAATGGAAACGGAGTGACCTCCTCTTTCTCTTTCGTTCTTTCTGTCTCCTATGTGCGGGATACAGCGTGAAAGGTAGTTAGTTATAAAGGCACGCAGCCTCAATCCAGACCTCTAGTTTCGTAAGTGTAAACCACACTTGCATTGTTATCTTTCATATCGAATGACAAATCTGAAACGAATTGCATACTATTACGTGTTTGTTGAGAACAAATGACGGTACTATTCAATATTTAATGTCCTTGCAATTATAAGAAATAAGGTTTTTTAATTTTAATTATCTATTTTCTCAGGCTCACTGGCTCAACCGGATGTGCTAGATGATATAATTTGTCGATAAGTTGAAAAAAATGAGCTTTATTAACAATCTATTTCAAATTTATCGTTATATTTATAAAAAAACTAAATAATGACGTAAAAAAGTCAAGTATGCAAGCTATCACAAAAAAATGGTAATTGTAATTTTTACTATAATAAGAAAAAAATATATGAAATCTTACAGGTTTATTTATTTATTAAAATACACCGCATTCAAGAAGTTATAATTACTTACAGAAATTAAATTAACATTTATACCTCCTATAATTTATATAAATTCTTATATAAATACTTTAACATTATCTTGAAATAATTTTACACTAAATTAAATAAGCCAGCCTTATTTGATCTGTTCTCACAGCTCTGCCCACGCGCCGTTTATACCGGACAAGTAACATCCCACTTATATTGTTAGTAACTAATGTTAGTTGATTCATTTAGTGTATAAATTAACTAATTATACATATAATAGAAATAATTGTAATTTGAACAATTTTTTACTAATTAATATAAAAAAAAAAAAATTCTCAGCTTTAGTATATGTATAAAGCGGGATGCAGAGTACCTTTCAGGCACTCAACAAGTAATGTTTTGAAAATTAAATGAGGGAGAGGGCAAGCAGTTGCTGTTTTTAGTTAGTAATTAATATTATAATTAATATTTTAAATATAATTCCTCAGAATTATGCACGCCTTAACTAATCCTGTATGGAAATGTATAAAAAACTTCAATAAAATCACACCTATTATTCATTTATGTAACAACAAATAAATATTCGGGTTAAAAAGTAAATTAGAGTCTATAGACATATAAAACAAATTTCAACACTTACTCGAAAAGGGCCGGAAGTAATCTACAATATTATTTTTTACTGTACTTATAAGGGACATAGCAAGACTAATTTTACATTCAATAATGTGGAATGGTTTAATTATTTATACGGTTTCTTACCGGTTTCTTACCAATTAAAGTCATACGGCCCATTGATATTTTTCCTTTTTCTTCATTAAGATTATATAAAAAAAAAACAAAATCGGTTAATACCTTTAGACATACAATGAATGTAAATTATTGAGTAAATTGGAACTGCCCTGGCCGCCTACACCTCGTAGCGCTTAATAGTAAACTTGTTCCGTGCAAAATAAATAGAATACATTTAAAGGAATATATACGTAAAAGTGTAGGTCGATGTACGATTAATACATTTACTTGTGTTATTGACATGACTATTTATAAAGTAGTAAAAATCTTTTTTTTTTCTTTTTTTTATTGGATTTATAAAAATGTATTTTAATTTTTTCCGTACAAAATATGTGCAATGGTACGTTTTTACTTCATAAAAATAATTATATTAATAAAGTTAAATGTCAATTAAAAGGTAGCTAGCTGTTAGCCTACACTAAACTTTATACTTCGAAACATATCTGCTAAACCCTTTTTTTTAAGAATAAGAATTACTAACATTTTTTACATCCATTTTTTATGCACTTAACGCGAAGGCTGTCTTAAACAAATGGAAAGCGTCTGGATGGTTTCCAACAGGAGCAGGTTTGATTCCCGCTACGTTCAGTTTTTTATCTTCTCAATGTTGATTTTTAAAAAATTAATGATTTACAAACAAAATATTCTATTATTTTTATATAGGGCTATTACATTGTGTAAGTAACTTACAAAATTAACAATCAATATAGCTAATAGCCCTTAAATTGATAGCCATGGAAATTAATTGATTGAAATATCTATATTGTTACGGTGTAGTTTTACGTTATTTCGCTATGGGAGAATAATTCTTTGTGCTAGCATTATTAACTATTGTTTATAGCTATGTCTTTGTTATTTTATAGGCGGTATGTTACAACATATGACAGCCGTAAATTTGTTCATGAGAGAGGTAGCTAATGATGTATTGTAATTACTTTATTATTTTGTATTTTGTAAGCTATTACATATTTAAAGAGATCGTCGTGGTCCAGAAGTACTAGGGTAACGTGTCAGTTATGGGTTCGATCCCCATTCGAGGGAATGAATTACTATTTCTTAACATTTTCATTTCTTCGCGCTGGCATAAGGCGTAAGCCAGGCTTTAGGTTCCGTCACTAAATACGCAATGCCCCAAAAATTGATGAGAAAGTGACGAACGGTTTTAACATTAGATTCTCACTGCCTACAGCTTCACGCTGTATCACGCATACAGCAAGGTAGGCAACAGGTTAGGCGCATCACTGTTGCAAATAATAGAGCAGGCTAATGCTTCTTAGTTTAAAAAAACAACACCCATTTAAAGTTATTTAGATCTCGGTAACAGGAACTAATGGTGTCCTTTTTCTTTTCCGAAGAAATATCTATATTTTACATATTTAATACTATAATTATTGCGTTCTGTCGGGTACATGTCAACTGTTTCATGATGGCCTTAAGCTTTTGAAAGCTAAGCACTAAGTGCCCACTTTATCATCTTTATAGTAAAAGTAAAATGTTAATATTTTAATTTTAGTAAAATCTCAAAAATATTTGCTATATTTCTAGTTATATAGTATATTAATAGTTCAAACGTGCGCGGGAGTCAGCCGCTGCCCTAAATCCCACACTCCTCGTGATTGTATGACGTGATAAATACTCAAAATTATTAATACATAATGATAGATTTAAAAGCCTGAGTGGTACAGCAGGTTCGATTCTCACACGAGGAAATGAAATATTTCATATTTTTATTTCTTCGCTCTGGTGTCGAGGTAAAACGCGTCGTTGAGTTCCACCACTCAACACCCAATGCCTCCAGAAGACGGCGGAAAGTGGACTATCAACATAAAATTGCTTTAATATTTATTTATTAGAAGCCTACAGCTTTTAGGCGTGTTGCTTAATTATTATTGACGCCATCATTGAAACGGTTTCTTAATTTTAAATAACTAACAAGTATTTTTATGAAACTACTTATATATGTAAGTAAATATAATAAACTTATGAAAGATACTAATGAGTGATCTAAAAAAGCAAATAGATTTCAATATTATGAGTAAATAATGTGAGGTGTGGTTATATCAGTGCAGTTAGTTTAAGTGAATGCAAGTGTAGTTTAGGTTTGTTATCTACAAGGCCGGTGGTGCAATTGTTCTGAATAGTTCTCTTAGAATAGCTATCAACGGCGCAGTCTTGATTACATAGTTCCTTAAGTGTTAAGGTAATAATAAATAGGAAATTATTAAGAAAAAATCTATTTTTACTGTAAATAAAATCACTGTTCTAATAGAAACTAATACAATGAAATATTTTTTGCGTTTACGTTAGCATGAAAGATTTTTAAAATATTAAAATATTACTTAAATTAACCTAAGAAAGACAAATCAAATTAACTCTAGGTTTACCCTTTCTTTTCCTAGCTACTTAATTATATTTATAGTTTGAGTTTGAGACTTTTTATTCTATTTTTTATGTTCTTTACAGAATGTCTCGGAGCACAGGACCGCGGGTCACGGCAGCGCTCCGGCCCTATACGAAGCGTTCCCGTTGCGGCTGATATAAAGAGGGAAGTTGATTTTGACTGTCCTGAAGAATTTGGATACTATCCTCATCCCACCGATTGCACGTTGTATTACGTATGCGTGTTCGGGGGCGCGTTACTCGAATCATGCACTGGTGGCCTTATGTACAGGTAAATGTTATTAAAATCATAAAAACTGCCAATTTTGCAATATTTTTCTAGGTTCATGCTGTATAGCTGGGTAGGGAGAAAACCCTTATTAAGATACACTGGTCCCTTCTTTCCGACTAATGACTCTGTGCNTGTCCGAATAAAAATTAATAAAATGACGTTTTTTTTATGTATTTTCTGTATTTGCAGTTTTTACTTGTATAATTAATTATTTTTTGCGTTTACGTTTGCATGAAAGATTTTTAAAATATTAAAATATTATTTAAATTAACCTAAGAAATACAAATCAAATTACCTCTGGGTTTACCCTCTCTTTTCTAGCTGATTAATTTATATATTTGTAATTTTAACTTTTTAGTCTTTTCCTTATATTCTTATATGTTTACAGAATGTCTCGGAGCACAGGACCGCGGGTCACGGCAGCGCTCCGGCCCTATACGAAGCGTTCCCGTTGCGGCTGATATAAAGAGGGAAGTTGATTTTGACTGTCCTGAAGAATTTGGATACTACCCTCATCCTACCGATTGCACGTTGTATTACGTATGCGTGTTCGGGGGCGCGTTACTCGAATCATGCACTGGTGGCCTTATGTACAGGTAAATGTTATTAAAATCATAAAAACTGCCAATTTTGCAATATTTTTCTAGGTTCATGCTGTATAGCTGGGTAGGGAGAAAACCCTTATTAAGATACACTGGTCCCTTCTTTCCGACTAATGACTCTGTGCGGTGAGTCGAGGAATTCAACGCTTAATTCAATTATGATAAAAATAATAGATTCTCGTGAGTGTGATAACTTACATAAATTATTGAGCTGGATTAAATACATTTTGCCAATAGGCAATACGACATCTGCCGGGCCCGCTAACACTATCATAATTTAAACATCCTTCTAGTATAAAATTAATATTTCGATTTGCAAAAGCATGATATTTTTGTTTATTTGTTTCTATATTGCAAGATTTTCTTTTATTTTATAGCCACGAGCTCCAAACATGTGATTGGCCACGTAATGTGGGCTGCGACGCCACTGGTGCTGTGGTAGCAGAAGACTTGGAACGATTAAATGAGAGGGAGCCTCCACCCCGTCCCCCACCGCGCCGTAATCCTCCTCCGCCACAGAGGGCGCAGCCGAATCCTGTTATCACTTCTCGAGGTCAACCTAAGTTTAATCGGCAAGAATACGAAAAGGTATATTATTATTATATTATTAAAAATAGATAAAATACTGTTTTGATTATGTCGTAATGCAGTAAATTAAAAATATTTTTCTAATTTCTACAGAATTTTGGTCCTTCCTAGTTTTGTATCTTATTATGATTTTAACATAAATATAAGAAGACACCCCTTCAAATTTAGACTCGTTATTCGTTATTTATATAGTGAAAAATTGTAAATCTGTGTTACAGCAACAGTTGTATGCGGAAGTAGATGATTTACCACCAGTAGAAGAACTCGAGAATGACCGACAACAACGAGTATACAGAGGTCAGCCTTCCACGATTGGGCAAGTTCAGAAGGACAGAGATGGATACGGGTCCCAGTCCATAAGTTCTGGAAGAACACTCAATTCAAATATTATACCTTCCTCGATCAACCAGAATAGTAAAATTGGTTCATTCTCATTTGGAACTCAAGTTGACGACAGGAGAACAGCCACTGTAACACCAGCGCCTCAAACTTATAGGTAAATTGAAACTAATGAAACTATAATACTTAATATTCAATTAAAAAATGTTACATTACTTTAATGACTGTGTCATTTCAGAATAGATAGACATGACGATACTGACCCCTCTAACAGACTTAAAGACTTTTCGACTGATACACACGAAGTTAATGACATACAAAATAACATTCTTAGAAGGAAAAAAAGAAACACTGAAGAGCCTATTTCAAATATATCTAAAGTTCCAGATGACATATCTAAAAGAAATGATTATGATGAAGAAATGGAATATATAGAGTATGAAGATGAAGTGCCAAATGGTAGCCAAAGTGATGAAGAGATATTGGAGGAATCTGAAAGAGGAAAAAGACAAATTAGATTTTATGTAAAAAACGATTTTAAAACACCTCAAAAGAATAGAGTACATACTAAACCCGTTAAAGTAATAAATTTACAACAGTATAATTATAATCCAAATATTCAGATTCAAAGACAACCAAGTTACACCGGACAAAGTCAAAAACCTTATGTTGTAAGTGGTAATCAATTTTCTCCCCCTAAAACATTTTCAACATTTCAAATTGAAAACTTTCAACCTTTGAGGCCATTTAAAGCAAGTATACAAGATTTTTCCAATCAAAAAATCATACAAATGAGTGGGGCTTCTCAAATAATCACAAAAAGTCCTCCTATATCTTTGTTAAATAACAATGAAAATCCATTTTCTGCATTAGCAGGCGGCTTTTACAACAACGTGAAAGGAAACAATAATGGTTTGCAAGTACAATTTGTTTCTACTACGAAGCAGCCTAATATAATTTCATTCCCTGACTCCTTTCAAATTTCAAGTGCGATCGTCACCGAGAAGCCAGTATTGGCGACATCATCATCAGCAAATAATAATCCAGAAAATAAGCCTAGCCCTAAACAGGTTGTTAAAACACCTGGCAAGCAGATTATACCCGAATATGATGAAGAAGAAGACGAAGAAACGTCATCAGAAGAAATTGAAAATTCATCAGAAGAAGAGAATAAGCATCCAAGTTATAATTTTCAAGTAGATGATTCAGAACTTCCATATGATTACACTCATCCCAGCAATAAATTTGCTAACATAGAAAATCCGTTTGCTAGTCCAAATTTTAGTTTTGACGACTTTTTAGCTAAATTACAAAAAGATCACAATTCAGCGGTAGGTGTTACGCAAAAACCTAAATTAAAAAATAAGTCACCATCCAAAATAACAAATAATGCACAAGTAGAGGCGACAACGGCATCTTATAAAGACAGCGGACTACATTCCACAAGCTACAATGGTATAAGTACACCAAAGCCATTTACAATGCCAGTAGAACTAAGTAGTATTCGTAATCAATTTCAAAATCGACCTCAACAGCAACAAGGGAAACAGCAATTTCAACAAATACGGCTACAAAATTACCAATCTCAACAAAATCATGGTGTGTCAGCACAAAAAGATGCCAGGATCCCACTAGAAACTTTATTACCGAAACTTAAACCACCTAATTTTAAAGATGACAGACAACTTCCTATAACTTACAAGTTCAAGCAACCTAATGACAGTTTCATCTCTAGGCAACCTTCTACAAATCAACCAATTTACCATTCAACTATAAGAAACAATAAAATAAATAATCAATATTTAAACTTATTGTCTAGTAATAAACCTTACATATCTTCTACTGTACAGCCGCTTAATGCATTTATTTCATCTTTTCTGCATTCCACGCCAAAACCAGTGTCGACTATAGCTAATGAGCAGCTTTATGCCCTACAAAATTTCTGGAATAATCCTTTCCATGAATTCTCGGTTACAACTCCGTCAATGTATAAGCAAAGTACAGTTACAGAAGTTCCAAAACAGTCATCCACGTCTCCTATTCCACCTAAACGTAAACCCATACCAAAGCCTTCTCCTGAAATGAGCGACTATTATTATGATGAAGATGATGATCAATATTATTATGAACCTGTCGTTAAACCTAAATATATGCCCAGTTCTGAAATTAGACCTCAAAGACCACCTATGGCTCAAAATTACCAAGAATATGAAGATACGTATGATGAAAGTCATTCGTCACATACAAAATCTCATCAACCAACAGAAAAACCTGATAAATATAATGCTTATAGACAGGACAGCGCAACGAAAAATCACAATGACGTGTCTGTAGTCACTAAGGCGCCTTATAAACAACAAAATAAAAATATGCCTGGAAAAATACCAGTGCCAGTAATGGTTGACTTTGGTAGTCCTAACTCTATATTTTTGCACCCAGAAATTTCTAGCTATCGGGTTATTCATAATAATCTTCGAAATAGAACCGTTCATATTCGTAAACCAATGCGAGTAGAAAATAATCCTAACACGTTAAGACCTCCTAAATATCTCAATCAAACAACTTTGCGTCCATACACCGTCAGGCACAGATTAGCAAGGCCGACAGAAAAAGGAATAATACTTAATGATGAAGAGAATAAGCAAAATAGAGGCACAATTCGTCATCACAACATAGTGGCTCAATTAAAACACAGTACGCCTCATGACAACTCTAAACAGGAGACTCGTATAACAAAGACTAAACATGACGATAGGACTAACAGGTAAACAATTTTGTGCACTGCAGCCGCAATCCTCTTGCCTTTTAACATGAAATATATTTTAATATATTGCACTTTTAACACAAGATATTAGTTCTTCCTCTTCTACGAAAAATGTTTTATAAGATGTATATAATAAAATATCTTTATTAACTATTTTTTTTCTTTGACTAAGCTAGCACTATGACTTTACTAACATTTCTGACATGGACTCAGCCGGACTGTAAATATGACTGATTTCTTTTATTACTATGTACATATAAATAACTTTCTTGTAAAGCTCAGATATATATAAGAGCCACTAAAACTTGAAATGAGTGCATTAGCTTTAAACACTCTAATCTACACGTGCTTATTATTTGAATGCATTTTTCAGTTTGGAACCGACTGAGAGCATTACTCCGTCTTCATATTCCGCGAGCCCCCGGCCGAAGATGCTGTACAATGGCTCTCAAGCCTATAGTCCCGACCAATACGATCCTTATTACGCCGTTTACGATGAAGATGGAGAATTGTACAAGGATACAGGTGAGAAGAACGCTATTCAATATCTCAATTATTATCGGACATGTGGACAAACTTGTAAAATTATGATACTTTATGTAAAACCGTTTATTTAGAGAAATATAAATTATAATTCAAACAATAATTATGGCAAAAATTGTGAGAGTAAATATAGTTTATATTGTTGTATGTACCTGATTCTGTCCTTTTCTAATTATTATTAAAGTCAGACATTATTGGAAATGTTAATATTTTAAAAGACCTTTAATTTAAAGCCAAAGTAACTTTTATAATATAATTAACATGCATGAATGTATATTGACTATAGTAAATTAAGTAAGTAGATAGATTTTATTTCTGTGATTGTAAGTGCATTTTGGGACATTACTAGTTTTAGAAATGGTATGTATATAATGTATATTATAAGTAATTCTTAATATGTAACATTAATTACCATTGTAAATATTGTATTGACAGAATTATTATGGAGAATTTGAAAAGAAATACTTATAACCCAAATTGTAAATAAGTTAACCAATTATTATGATGAAATATAATTTATTATTATATTTTTTTCTAACTTAAAATCCTAGTATCAGTCCTTTACGCAAACCATAAAAAATCAATTAAGTATGCCACCACTGTATGTGCTAAATACAAAATATATTTGTGATAATTATAAAAAATACGGATTTTTTATTTCAATTAGATTTATATCACTTTCAATTGTAATAATTTGGTGGAAACAGATTAAAATATTTATAAATAGGTAATTTATGCAAAGCTATAAGATTTTATTTTATGATTTATAAAATAATATTGAATAAACAGTGGTGGTTTCATATCATATTGTACCCTTAATACCTCTAAATTTCACAAGTTACAAATAACCAATACTAGATTAATAAAGAAATAATTATTATTGTAATAAAATTATATGAATAATAATAAATAATTGATTTCGATCAGATATTTTTAAATGTGGAGAAATATTGCAAAATAACAATAACACTGTACATACATGAACACCTTACAATAACAAAAATAAGTAGAATATTTTTATAATATTTCACTAATGCCGAAATTACAAACGGCGTTTAACAACTAACGGGAGTATGGTACCGGTGTTGGCAGACTATGTGCAGCAATATAACACGGCCTCGCTTCGACCGGCAGTCCAGCAGACGTACCGCGGCACTCCTCCTCCAGCCCGTCGTCCCGTTGAGACATACACACCCAGGCCGTCACTGGATGACTACGATGATACTCTCATTCAAGGACAGGTACAGTTTATTAATTGTATTGATCATACATATGTTGTCATTGTTATAAACATATACTTATTTTTAGTGTTCCTGTTCTGGTAAGAGAGTGCGGCATTCATCTTTGCCATTTAACATGCAATGTATCGAATTGAGACTTAAAGTGTAGATTGAAGTGTCCTAATACTAGGTTCTCTCTACACTACTATATATGGGATATAACGTGATGCTAAAAAAATAAATAAATAACTATAGTTCCCCGCGTTTGGTAACATTTTTATCATTTATAATCGCGTCCTTAGTGAATTCTTAATATTATGTTACAGATAAGCAACCAGAATCAATATCAAACACCAATTCGTCAACCATCCAGGTAATACGTTAATTTATGCAAAGCCAAATCACAATTTAACGCTTTTAAATAAATAAATATAAGTTGAAAATAAAAATAATAATAAAAATAATCCAGGGGCGAAGGTAACGAATTGGGCTATGATCATGTTCCAAGCAGCGTGAGGACGACTGTTTACGAAGCCACTTCCCTTCGCACAACTCCTCCTACAACTAGCACAAGCACGACCACTACCACCACTACTACTACTACCACTACCACTACTACACGACGTCCAACAACTGCACCTTACACCGAAGCTATGTCCCCGTCACGACCAACCTTAAGGTACTACAAAAGAATGATTATAACATCATACGCCATTTTTATTATCATTTCATCAAGGCTTAAATCACAAATAAATAATCATCTTCATTTTGATATGTTCCACGTACCCATAATTTATATATCATTCATAATCACCATATATATCAACCTTCAGACTGATTGACTAATTTTGGTTTGGAACTAATTTCATCGGTTTAAAGGTTGTTTGGACATATCTTTAAAATAATTCTTGTAAGTAAATTAATACTATACGAGACTGAAGACGAAATCTTACTTATTAGGCCTTATGATGTCGTATTAATTTAATGGAACCTTTTGTAGTATCTTGTTTTTAATATATTTAATACCTTCTATGAAATAAAAGTTAGAGTACTTTTCAGTACTTCTAATAAGAATTCATTACTATTTAATTAATATATTTATTCGAGAGCTGAATTTAGAATCATATTTCATTTTGTATTCGACAGATCATCAACCGATGAAAATCATATTCGCGATCCCGATCCCTTAGAAAACCAAAAGTCTTTTGATAAGTCCACTTCATTAACTCCTACTATATCACCCGTCATAAATTTCTCATCCCTCGCTAAGCCCTTTGAAAAGACAGATAACTCCTATAGACTAAGTTTACCGTCGACAGAAAATTTACCGACTCGTGTACTGCCTTCTCGTGTGACTAACAAGAAAGCTTACATTCCACTAAATACTGTTCAAATTATTCCCACAGAGAGTAATAAAAAAATGTTTTCTTTAACGACTGGTTTTTCAATACGTAGAAATGGTAACAATACAAACAATCCTTATACGTTAACTCTTATTTCAAAACCTCTTGAAAGTTTTTCAAACTCAAAAACAAATATTCGCATTAACAATAGTACTAAAAAGCACCATATTCAAAGAATACAATATGATGCAAATAGTACTATACATTTACCTGAAATGAAACATACTACTGAATTTATTGCTAGTAAAGATGATGAGCCATCTGCTTCCAGTGATAACAATTTTAGGTCGGAATTAATAGAAGATGAGGATGTTTCTATTTATTTAAGACCACCAATAGAAACGTCTACTGTTAGGTCAAGAAGTCGTTCAAGTACCATAGCAACTACCACTGATAGTACAAAATATTATCTCAAAACTGTTTTGAAACGCCCATTGCCCGTAAACATTAATAGTGGCTACTCTACAGAAAACATTGCTGAAAATGTAGAGCCTATTGAAATAAATAACCAAAATAAGGATAATGGTGAAACAGATTTATCAAATATTGAAAATTCTGATAAGTGGAAAGAGCTGGACTATAATGATAAGTTTAATGAGCCCATTATATCTTCTTATAAAAGCTTAGATACTCTTAGTAATAATGAAAAAGATACTTTAGCTAATTACGGTCAAGATTTGGGGGCAACATCTACTACAGTTTCTTCCACGTCTACTACTAGTTTTCCTTCGACTACACCATTACGGAATACTATGGGTTCTACAAAACCTGCAGCTAGAAAACCTTCTTATTACCTATATCACGTAGAAGATGCTATAGCAGATCAAACTACAGAGGTATTCAACAATAAAGTGCAAAATGTGATTAAATCGTTTATTAATAATTTATCAACATCTTCCGTATCTAACTTTGCAGAACATACTTCATCTTCTATTTCCCCTGATTTAGACGAAAAAGTAGTAAATATAGGGTTTCTTAAGAAGAAACAATATTTTACTTCAGAAAAACCTCTACGTAGTAATATTAAGCATGTGAAAATTATAACAGATCCTAGTATCATTCGGTTTGTTACTCCGACAGTAGAGACTATGTCATTCATAGGACCGAATTCCAATAATAAAAATGTATTTTCAACTTCAATCAAGCCAACTTCATCTTTTATAACAGAATTACCCCATTTACTTTCTAAAACCGAAACAGAATTGTCAGAAAGTGTATCTAAATTTGATGACACATCTTCAAAAGACATTGCTAAATCGAAATTTAGTTCAATATTAAAAGGTAAGTCGGATATCGAAAAATCTCGTTTATATCAAAAAATGATAAAAGATATACCTAATGTTAGCGAAACTATTGAGTTCAATAAACCTGATTATAAAATTGACACTACATCGTACAAGTCAGAGGACGTGACGACAACGACAGAAACTAATTACCAGCGACAAATAAATGACTATATAAGTGAAATTGTCTCGACAACTAGTACGACTAAATCGACAACTTTGAAAACTGAAATTGAAACTAAACCAACCACTAAAAGTTTATCCTTTCCAACTCGCGCTTCTCGTATCAACCCCGCCATAAAATTAGCTGCGACAAAAATGGGAGGTGGGCGCAGGAGTTACCAATCGTCGTCCAATTGTTCATCAGATAACAGTCTGCAAGTGAATGCGAAATGCAACGAAATCAAATACCAGAGGTACTCGCCGGCCAGTAGTCATAGCACCCTAATGTTTCATATCTATTAATGGACGGTGGAGGCTTCATGCTCCTTACTTTCCGCATCGCGATATAACAGGCATGACAATAAATATCTTTTAAAAAACATTGATAATGGCACCCATTGCTATCTAAATCTATCGCTTATCATCTTTTTCTACATAGGCATATCATTGGGGGACTTCCAGTCGGTTGAGTTGTCCTGAATTGTTAACTCCTGACGCGACCATTTTCATTTCCTGCACATTTTTTTCGATGCTATTTTGAATTATATAAATAAAATGAAAGATTTACTAATTTATTTATTTCATAAAAAGTTAAGTATATGACCAACTTTTTTAAAGGCACCCTATGCACACAGTGTAATTTTTCTTAAATTATGCACCTTTAGTTTGTCTAATTATATACATATATCTCGTTATACTTATGCATGACGATATATATTTATGTTTATCATTTTTTTTTATAAATTTGCTTCAATTAACTTATTACAGTTATAAAAATTAAGTGTTCAGTGTTATTATAACGCCAAAACATTAACATTGAATATAAAAAAACAATTAATAAATCATTTAATTTTTGCTTTCATCTAAAATCACGCATACTAATGAGTAATTTATAGTGAACTATTTTTCTACAAATGTTTCATTGCAGGCCATCGATTACAAGAGGACGTGGTTCAGCTCACTATTCCACTTCAGGTGCATCGGGCTCTTCACAACAGACTCCTAATAGAGGAACACCTCCAACGTTAGATTCATGTCAAATTATTCGCTTTTTGTAGAAAAAATATTGCTTGTCAATTTATGTTTTGTTTTGATCAAACATGAACTTATACGTATTATTTTTTGAATTTATAATTGTGATTAGGATAGTAATGAGATGTATGTTTTTATTTATAGTCGCAGCCGTCCTACGTTAAAGCCATCTACAGCAATTGTATCAAAAGTATCTGAGGTGGATATCTACACAAATCCTCCTAATCGACCAGCACCTGTCTATCCCCAACCGACTCCCGACAAGACAGCAGCTAAATGTAGGAAAGACGTTTGCCTATTGCCTGACTGTTTCTGTGGCGGAAAAGACATTCCAGGTACGTTTTTCCTATATAAACATTCTTATTATCAAGCGTAATTTATAGTAATTCTGGACTTTCTATTGTTTTCCATAGCCTGATATTATATAAAACTAAACTACGTGTATATCTTAGGAAATTTACGCGCCAACGAAGTACCGCAAATTGTACTTATTACATTCGACGATGCAGTAAATGATTTAAATAAAATTTACTACGAAGAAATTTTTGAAAAAGGACGTGTCAACCCAAATGGTTGTCCTATTACGGGAACTTTTTATGTTTCCCACGAATGGACTGATTATAGCCAAGTGCAAAATTTATATGCAGATGGCCACGAATTTGCCTCACATACTATATCGTAAGTGATTTAAATAGAAGACTTCACTGCTGATACTTTCTTTCTATAGAGGTCTTGTTACGTTACCCAGGAATATATTATAAATTTTTGGGTCTAATATTCAAAAACAAGCCTAATTGGAGGGTAGACTTTGATTATTCGACTCATGTTTATAACTAACAGTTTCTTGGCCATCTATTTACGCATATATGTATGTATATACAGAAACTTATATACATTATTACTGTTATTATATAAATTATTACTACTTACTAAGCTGTTATCAAGTTTATAATATTTTATTAATTTGGTTTTCTTTCTTTTCTTCCTTCCTATCTACCTTTAACTTTAACCAAATACTTACCTCTACTCTATCCTTTCCTGGCACATACCTAATTTGCTCGAATACATGCACAACCCATATCCCGCGACAAACAGGCGAACTACCAATGGATAACATCCCGCAAATTGTACTGCTGACATTTGATGATTCAGTAAACGATTTAAATAAGGGACTTTACTCCGACTTATTCGAGAAAGGTCGTGTCAACCCCAATGGTTGCCCAATATCGGCCACATTCTATGTCTCTCATGAGTGGACCGACTACAGTCAAGTCCAAAATCTTTATTCAGCTGGACATGAGATGGCTTCACATACTGTGTCGTAAGTTATTGGAAATTATTCGCACTGATAACAAATTGCACATTGCACGAATCTTAAATTTAAATAAAATAACTTTTTACACATTTTTGCACTACATTAAAGATTACTTACGAGTACATCTGTTCTTTCAATATTTACTTTAGTATATTTATTTCAATTTTATTCTTATTTAGTCTTAATATGATTTTGCTAATTTCTTTAACTCTGGGTTTGGTCTAAATCTTAAATTTCCATAAAATTAATTACATTGTTTTTATATTTTTTCTTAGCATAAAAATAGTTGCTTAAAATATTTTCTACATTTTAGTCATAGTTTTGGGGAGCAATTTTCTCAAAAGAAGTGGAACAGAGAAGTGGGTGGGCAAAGGGAAATTTTATCAGCATATGGTGGTGTAAAACTTGAAGATGTCAGAGGCATGAGAGCCCCCTTCTTGTCCGTTGGTGGTAACAAAATGTTTAAAATGTTGTACGATTCTAATTTCACTTATGATTCATCGCTTCCCGTTTATGAAAACAAACCACCGAGTTGGCCGTACACTTTGGACTACAAATTATTCCATGACTGCATGATCCCGCCATGCCCAACTAAATCATATCCAGGTAAAAATAGTTGTTTATTTAGATTTTTATATCTAAAATATTTTAGTCTATATTCTATATGATCGCACATATTTTTAAACAGAAAAATCTTCATTTATCTGTATATTATTAAATAATAACTAATAGATATACTTATCTGTTAGTTATTAAAAAACATCGCATTTTATTACCTTGAAACATTCTTATGATTTAGATATACATACATGTTTAAATTGTGCAAATTTTAAAGAATGTGAGCATTGTGCTCCAAAATGTCGCCAATGCTTATATTTTATTTATTATAAAAATTTCAGGAGTTTGGGAAGTGCCTATGGTAATGTGGCAAGATTTGAACGGCGGTCGTTGCTCTATGGGAGATGCATGTGCCAATCCACCTGATTCGGATGGAGTCTACAAAATGATTTTGAAAAATTTCGACAGACATTATACTAGTAACAGGTATTGATTAATTTATTTATTAAAAAAATATTATATTGTTGTTTGTTGAATTGTAATTTGCGATGTATTTTTCAAATTTTGTTTAAATATTATAATTTATAAAATGAGACCATCGTGGTTTGTGATTTAGCGTCTCACTAATGGTTGTGGGGTGCGTTACTGAATTTTCGAATTCACCCGATTTCCAGTGAAAATTGAGTAAGGGTAAGATATAAGCAAGGAACGAAGTTTTTGACACTGTTTTCACCCTGTCTACTCTGCGACGCGGGATAAAGCGTGAACCTAAAAAACCTTTTTCTTATTACAGAGCACCATTCGGTCTATTCTACCACGCTGCGTGGTTCACTCAACCTCATCACAAAGAAGGGTTCATCAAGTTCTTAGACTTTATTAATCAGATGAACGATGTATGGATCATAACGAACTGGCAAGCTATCCAATGGGTGAGAGACCCAACACCTATATCACGGTTGAACAACTTCCAACCATTCCAATGCAATTATCAGGTAATTTTATATTGTTACTATTTTGTATCTTTCGACATTTTCCGTAATTTGCGGGTTAGGTGTTNAATCGTGGCGTGTAATTTAGTGTCTCACTAACAACACAATAGTTGGGGGGTCGGTCATTATTCGAGGAAATCAGTCATTTAATTTTTCCGCTTTGGTTTTTTCCCCTCAAATTCATCATAATTCGAATGAAAATTGAGTAAAGGTAAGGTGTAAGTAGGAAACGAAATTTTTGACACTTGATTTCACCCTGTCCACTGTTTTTTTATTACAGAGCACCATTCGGTCTATTCTACCACGCTGCGTGGTTCACTCAACCTCATCACAAAGAAGGGTTCATCAAGTTCTTAGACTTTATTAATCAGATGAACGATGTATGGATCATAACGAACTGGCAAGCTATCCAATGGGTGAGAGACCCAACACCTATATCACGGTTGAACAACTTCCAACCATTCCAATGCAATTATCAGGTAATTTTATATTGTTACTATTTTGTATCTTTCGACATTTTCCGTAATTTGCGGGTTAGGTGTTAATAATTTATAGATAAGTGCACTGAGTCTCACGTGTCAGCTGCATACTGCCCGCGATGGCTATGTATTAAATTTAAGTAATCTCCGAAAAAGATATCCATGATTATTAATATTGAATTCACACTATGTTGAAGTTAATTGTTTATAATTGTTACATGCGTCGAAATGATACCTCTATATATATTGCTAATTTAAAACCATTGTGGAGCCGTATGACATGGAGAATTCAACAATTAAATATTGAGAACATTACACATTTGAAAAATATATTTTCATAAACGATTACTAAAGTACTTATTTAATTTCTTTCAGGATCGACCTAAGAAGTGCAATAATCCAAAAGTATGTAACCTTTGGCACAAATCTGGGGTGCGATATATGAGGACCTGTCAGCCTTGTCCTGAAATATACCCTTGGACCGGTAAAACTGGCATCAGATCGTCACGTATTGATAACGACATCGAAGAATAATATATAAATATAAGTAGGTGTATACAAATTACTAGTGTCCGATCGAAGATCAACGCTCAACCTGATTGTGTTAATAGCAATTAATTTATTATTAGAATTAACTTCTGCAATACTTGATGCAAAATATTCAGATGTTTGTTGAAATTGATTTTCTATTTGAAAATTAAAAACTATTATTACTATTTAATTTACTATAACTATGAATAAGGATATGTACAAGTTTAATTTATCCGTTATATATAGTTAAATATTTGAGCTACAGTACACTTATTTGAAAACTGCTTAGGGTTTTAATTTTAGTAAAATCTAAATTTGGTCTTTTTAACTTTTTTTAAACTTCATTAATTTTATCGGTAGTAAAAATTGTTACACGCTTTGGTCGGACACTGTCACATATCAAGATGATCCGTTAGGACGTGCTTTAAGCCAACGAGGCAAGGATCACTCTGCTAGTAAATTATTATCAATCACTGTTTTGTCATCAACTAGTAAGTGCCATTTAGATTAGATGGTCACAAAACAAAGGTTTCAATCGATTGTATCGTTTTTTTATTTTCTTTTTGCTTTATTTACATTAATATATGTAAATTTATATTGTATTGTATTGGAAACTGTGATATTGTATGTTTTCAATCGTTTAGAAAGAAATACGAGTACATCTAAAACATCTACAAATATAATTTAATTGTTTCGTGCTGCGTCGCATAGAATGTCTGCTTTATATTTTCCTATTACGTGTTCGATTTTATTATTATTAAGTATTCTGAAATACTCTTTTTGGAATGAAATAAAATTTAGGTATATCGATAGATATTACTTTTATACGAGTTCATAAAAATAGTTTTGTAATTTTTCATCCATTGGGTGTTAAATCGTCACCATTTTGAAAGAATTAATCATTTTCATATATAATGCAAGCCATATTAAAAATTAGAAAATATTTTTAATCTTGCCAGAGTTGTGGTTGATACTGCCTTTTTATACAATTGTAAATATAGTTAGTATCTATTTTTATTAAGTTAAACGTAAGTGTGTGTTGTAAGCGCTTAACTAAAATTTTAAGAAATTTTATATATTTTTTAGTAATATTATTTCTCTTGAATTTCAAAATGAATAATATATATTAATTATTTGAAATCTATTCTCAATATATCATATTATTGGGCTATTATTGTATATCCCGTATTGTTTCAATTAATATTATTGTTAGCGTCACGTAGACGTCTGTCTGCATCGCTTTATTGATGAAGCACATGTTTATGTGACAGCTAAATATTTTTAAAATGATGGGAAAAGCAACATAACTACTAATATATTTAAATTTTTTACTTGCAATAGTGATATTTTTTAATGACTAAAGTTTTTTTTATTAAATGGATGGTTTGTTACATAATACAAAGAAACATACGACATTTTGAATGTAGCGCTTGCAAAAGATCTATTTAACTATTGCAATATTGATAAGTTTAATTGTAAATATAGATTTAATATTTAAAATTGATAGTTCCATTTTTTATATGAATTGTAATATTTGATATATTATTATGTATTTGTGACTTAATCGTTCGTGTGACTAGATTTTTGAATTGGGACCCTTATTTTTCTTTTAAATGTACTTTTTGCATTCATTTTAGTAGATAAATATCGCATATGTAAATGACGCAACCAGTGCGGCGTAATAAAATGATATAATAAGTTGTGATGTTTTATTTTATTATACTCTCCAGTATATGTATATAATTTCATAATCATTTCATTTCAAACATTTTCTTTGTTTTCCTAATCAATTCCAGTAATATAAATGTTATTTTTGCCTTACAGCAGAAGAAAAAATATTAAACTTTAGAAAGATAAAAACAATTTTTTTAAAGCATTTAAAAGATAAAAAAATAAATACTCATAAATTAAAAAAAAATTTTTAGTTCAATGTTACCTACAAAAAATAATTTTTATTTATATATTTCATAATAAAAATTTCGATTACCTGAAAATGAAAAGCGTCATAAATTTTCAAGGTTTCATGCATATGTTATGCGTGACCGTGAAGCGATAGACTTCATAAAAAATAAAATTTCAATCATAACACCTGGATGACATTTAGGAAACCAAGGTTTACAAAAGTCTATAAAAAGATAGGATTTTCTCGATTTCTACAATAGTAGGTGAATAGCTGAGACGAGACGTTCAAAATGAAATTTATAATACTAATTTTATTAACTTTAAATATGACATGCGTTATAATTTCTTGTAATGAAAAATACATTACAAAGTTTGGTTTGAATAATTTAGGTGAAAAATCAATTTTGCGTTATTACCAACTATTTTCTAAGACTTATAGAAAGTCCAGAAATTTCCATAAGCATATTAAAGAAACGAAAATTCAAAAATTGTTTTCCATGAATACTACTATGAAAACTGTAATAACCAAGAGAAATGCCGATCCAGTATTTCACGGACACCCTAAGACAAAAGAGGAAAAGTGGCACGAAATGTTTTTAAGTCAGACTAAGACTTTCGATCAAAATCCTTCTCTTATTCAGTTGATTCACAATATAACATTGACGTATCTAAATGACTGTACTCCAGTGATCCTTTATGACGATAGAATCAAAGCACGTGAAGGATATCTTTTCAAAGATTTATTTAAAAGTTTCCCAGTGACGTTTATACATGGCTATATTGATGATAAGGATATAATAAAAGAGCCAAGACTTCTTCAGCCAAGATATGAATGCTTTCACTTCATTGTTTTTCTAAGTGATGTCAAAAGCAGCGCTAAAGTCCTGGGTAAACAATCTAAGAGTAAAGTAGTAGTGGTCGCTAGATCTTCGCAATGGGCTGTTCAAGAGTTTTTAGCGGGGCCTTTATCCAGATATTTTATCAATTTAGTAGTTATTGGGCAGAGCTTTAAGGATGATGATAACTCGGTAATAATCGGTGATACTTCTATTAGAATGTTTTTTAAATATATGACTGTAAACAAAAGGGTTTTGGATGCATTATCTCGCAGTGATAACAAAGGCAAAGCGCGGCGTTAAGTTATACTATTGTATTTCAATGGGATATAGATCGGTTTCCCTATGTCTATCCTGTTATGTGCGTGATAAATAAGAAATTAAATAAAATATAAACAGAAAATAAGCACAATTCTAACCGAATTATTCGAATATATATTTTGTATTTTTATGAACCCGACATTTTGAACTCTTTGCGGTAGTCCGTGATCACGGGTAAACTACTCGTCAACGCGTTTAATCCGGTTAAAGAATTATAAAAATATAAAATGTGTAAAAATCGCGAAACACAAAGATCTTATTAAATTATTGAAATGTAACAGAGATTAAACTACTTCCAGGAAGCTGCATATATCTTGTACACACATATTTTATACACCGACGGCTTAGGTGCTAGCAAGCCAAAAGTACTGTGTTCTTGGAGTCACGGAAAATTTTCCCGACATGTCAATCTATTCCCAACAAAAATGACGAAAGGTTATGCAGGTCATAGATTTGTTGTAGCTGCCGCCAATCAGCCACCATTTACTTTTAGGAGGTACAATTTACATATATAAGTTTCAAAGAAATAATTGAAAAAGATTTCACCCGTGACGTTCTAAAGTATTGATTAGTATTTTTTAATAATAAAAACATATATTTTCGTTGTTTTATAGAATTCACACAGATGCCGACGGTGGAAATCCTAAAATCATCTGGGATGGACTTGAAATTAGAATTCTAAATTTATTGGCAGAAAGAAATAACTTTTCCGTAGAAATTATTGAGCCTCATAGCGGAGAATTAGGGTAATAATTATGTACTATATATGGCTATTATACATTAAGCTTTCATATAATAAAGAAGTCTGTTATAAAAAAAATTGTCAGCTATAATAATTCATAAAATTTACATTGTTTAATATATTAAACAATAAAGTTTAAAATAAATTTAGGCCAGGCGACGCAGTCACAAATGAAGTAGCTATGTCTAGAGCAGACATAGGTGTGTCAGGAATGTACGTAACAAGTGAAAGGACTAGTAATATAGACATGAGTTTTTCTCATTCCCAAGATTGTGCAGTATTTATTACATTGACATCTACGGCATTACCCCGGTTAGTTAACTGTTTAATTTATATTAATTCTATAATCTAATGGTTAATTAATAATTAAATTAGACCTCATCAAATATTATGATATTGGGTCCAAATTCAACTATTGGAAAAAAAAATCGACGAATTGAGAACCTCCTTTTTTGAAAGTTGGGTAAAAATATTTGTATTTGTTAATTTTAAGCTCTACTTTAAGAAAGTAATTAATTGTAAGGTTCTGCCTATATACTCTACAAATATGTAGGATATCGGTACGAGACATAAGAAAAAGTACGATAAAATTTATTTCTGCATGTTCTTAATGGTTTTCAGATACCGCGCAATTCTAGGTCCGTTCCACTGGCACGTATGGGTAGCATTAACATTTACCTATTTAATAGGAATTTTTCCATTAGCTTTCTCAGACAAACACACTTTGCGCCATTTGATTAATGATAAAGGAGAAATCGAAAACATGTTTTGGTACGTCTTTGGGACATTCACTAATTGTTTCACTTTTGTGGGGAAAAAATCTTGGAGCAAAACAACAAAGATTACTACGCGATTGTTGATTGGTAATATGTCTTAATTTGGTAATTAGGTTTTTTTAATAATATTATTATTAAATAAAATTTATGTTATTAGGTTGGTATTGGGTATTTACCATCATCATTACAAGTTGTTATACAGGATCAATTATAGCATTTGTAACTTTACCCATTTTTCCTGAGACGGTGGACACTATACAACAATTATTATCAGGCTTTTATCGTGTTGGTACTTTGGGTACGTGAATGTTCCAGTAAATTCTATCAACATTAAGAGCATTAGTTATAGTATTTATAATTCTTACAGATCGTGGAGGCTGGGAAAGATGGTTTATCAATTCTTCCGATCCGTTGACAAATAAACTGTTTAAAAAGATAGAGTTTGTGCCAGATGTTAAAGCTGGTATACGTAATACGACCAAGGCATTTTTCTTTCCATACGCGTTTTTAGGATCTCAAGCGGAATTGGAATATATTGTCCAATCGAATTTCTCCATGTCTGAGTAATTTTTTTTATTTAAATTTCTATAATTCAATTACATGTGCTGAGTTAGGTATATTTGCATTACTTTTTTTATTTTTTCGGTTCACCAATAGTTATAATACGAAAGAACATACAATATATAATAACACAAACAATTTCTAATTAGGTTAAAATGTTTTTATAGTAATAAATGTTATTATTATTAATAGTAGGTAATGTTAAATATTATTAAGTAGTAATGTATGCACTAATATAGCTATACAGTAATATAAGGAATTTGTAGATCAAAGCGCTCGGTGCTGCATATATCCAATAAATGCTTTGTGCCTTTCGGAGTTAGTATTGGATTTCCAAATAATTCCCTATATGGTGCAAAATTAAGCAATGATATTAGAAGAATGCTACAGGCAGGAATTTTAGATAAATTAAATGATGAGGTGCGCTGGGAAATGCAGCGAACGAGCTCTGGAAAACTTTTATCGGTATACAATTAACATAATTGATTACTTATGATTTTAGAGCCAGATTATCAAGTAAAACATTATTAAGTACTATATTTTAATATTTTAGGTGGGAAGTAGTGATTTATTGAAGATAGCTTCGANATAACTAAGTATTTGTAATTAAGCTAAAATATTTTAAAGTTAAAAATGTTATATTATTAAGTACTAATGTAATAGCTATACAGTAATATAAGGAATTTGTAGATCAAAGCGCTCGGTGCTGCATATATCCGATAAATGCTTTGTGCCGTTCGGAGTCAGTATTGGATTTCCAAATAATTCCCTATATGGTGCAAAATTAAGCAATGATATTAGAAGAATGCTACAGGCAGGAATTTTAGATAAATTAAATGATGAGGTGCGCTGGGAAATGCAGCGAACGAGCTCTGGAAAACTTTTATCGGTATACAATTAACATAATTGATTACTTATGATTTTAGAGCCAGATTATCAAGTAAAACATTATTAAGTACTATATTTTAATATTTTAGGTGGGAAGTAGTGATTTATTGAAGATAGCTTCGATAGAAGAAAAAGGACTGACCTTAGAGGACACACAGGGCATGTTCTTATTACTCGGAGCTGGTTTTCTATTGGCTGCTGTTGCTCTTCTTTCTGAATGGATGGGTGGTTTCTCGAGAGGTTGTGTGATTGGTAGGAAAAAAACTAAATCTAGTATAACTTCCGCCAAGAAACTGATTAATACGCCACAGAATTCTGTAGAAGATATACACTTTAATAGTGGACCGCGGAGTGACTTACATTTCATATCAAGATCGCCAAGCAATGAGTCTCAAGATACGCTCGAAGGCCATATAATAGACGTTACACAGGAAGCCATCATCGTCCATAAAAATTTTGACGAGCATAAATGGGATTCAAGACGTTCTAGTTCACTCGAGTTGGATAGAGAGGTTCAGGTGATATTCCAAAAAAATTCTCCAAAGGACCTTGAAGATTTGGTTAATGACAAGTCAGAAGACACAGCTAAGGATGTCTTTGATTATCTCTAAGAATATTTTAAATTTTTAAAATGAATGCTATTATTTTTTCACGCTTGTATTACTGAACACTTTACATATACCTAAATAGTTTTTTTTATAATAGTTTATTTTTAATGTCAATCCTTCCTTTATAACTATTCTATCTATCAACCTATTTCATTCACAAATACAACTGCATAAAGTAAATCGTTAAACCTCGATTATTTTTTTTTCTTTTATTTTATATTATTACCAACAAACCAATCTGAATCTTGGTATATTATAATTATATTAACAGTGAAATAATTTTGTTAATTTGTAATAAAAACTAATAAATAAAATAATAAAAAACACATTGACATCCAACTCTTTATTATCTTTCGAACAGTCATCAAAATAATTTATAACAATTTTCTAACACTGTCCATTAACATTAATATTTCATTCAGCCATTGAGAAGTTATTGGTACTCATGCACATGACATCTGGCAGGACTGGCTGCCGTGACAGGCGATGTTAGACCTAAATTAATGCAATATTTGGCCCGGCCGCATCTTAAAAATAATTATACATTATATGACTTAAATTCCCATAACGCTCCCTAGAAAATTCATAGGGTGCATCATCATTATCAGTAAAAATATCATTAAAATACAACAGATTTTGCATTATTTTTTTTTGTAAATTCAAACAAAAATATACCTAATACCTACCTAAGCGATTTGTTACATGTATTGCACAACTGATGTTACGAGAAGTAAGTGTGAAATCGACTTGAGTATTCAATAAGGATATGTATTTATATACCTAATCTATCTGGGTTGTCACAAGTGCTGTGAAACAATAGCGAAAAGGGGGAAGGGGTACGAGAGGGTTGTTATATTACTACTACATCGAAATCTCACCAGATTTCGGGACTATGCTTATGACTACGACATTTAAATGCAATAATGTAAACGGTCACCTTTCGCTATTGCGCCACAGCTAGATAAATACAGGTAAAACATACACGTAAGATACATCTACGAAACAAACAGACCAAACTCTTTTTACAATAACACACAACGAGTTGTGCGAAATGAATATTACAATTAAATAATTAATTATATTAATAAGTGAAATCATTCCCGACAGCAAAGCTCACAACCTTGCAAATAATGCTCCCAATACCAGCTTACTGATGATTTTATACAAGAAATTCAATAAATTACATAGTGCAAAAGATTAAAGTCCATGTCGTACAGACGAATATTATTAGTGATTCATATAAATAGACATATTGTCTCCTATGACTATTACACGAAAAATATTAATTATATGTACGTTTACGGAACTTACGTTTAAACATTGTCAGTGCACACTCTGGTGATGGGTATAGGTAACAACGTGTAGATCTATTTCATATAAACATTCTATAGTGAGGTCTTCCGTGATTTCTCAGTTCGTAATTAGACTGCAATTGCTATTTCATATTTTGCCACTAATTATATAGAGAAATCAAGAACCTACATATTTTTATAATATCAAATTAATTCGATATAGATACAGATTGAACCTATGGCCAAATGTAAGTTGAGCAAATTTCAACAAATAAAGCGCAAGTCATCGAAAGGAACGAGTAGGAACAAATGACCGAAAACGATCAAATGGAAACAATGCAATTTCAAAATTGGAAACACAAGAATTGTAACAGTGCATATTGATATCACTTAGAGGTGGGCAATCATGGGAGATACCATTGAAAACAGAATATCTGGAGATATCTCGATACTAAGCAATTAGTAATATTAATACCAAACAATCACCCATTCGACAATCAACGATGGATATGGACACAGATACAATAGTCGTGCGTAATCACTCACATCGCATCACACATTAACAATTTACTCTAAACATACATACGAGTATATATGTATATATATACGTAGAATATTCCCCTTACAAGGGCCAACGTCTATGATCCAGTATTAAAATATAGTTACATCTAGTGTATAATATTTTACAATGCGAAAATACATTTCTTATTCGTTCAGACTTTTGAACATCAAACTGGTTAGTTCCCTGTACAATTTATAACAAATATATATTCAACGATCGTTACTGTGATTTGAAGGATCGCTCCAATTACATTTAACACATTGATTCTAACATTTAAACACCGATTGAGTTTATCTATCGATAGTGAAGCTCGTCGCAAATATCGATAGAAACAATCAAAATGACGATTTTCTCAGATAAATCGGCAAACTATCGGCCGATGGACAGCATCAATAGTGATGTACCGATACTATAGTGATAACGTTGTCGATTAATATTCTATTCTAACTGATTTGTACAATTTGTACAATGGTACTAATGTAACACGTATAGATGCAAATGAAACACTTTTGTGCGATGCAAAAAGTTTTCCAATTGCAAAACATTAACATTTATATATATTTTTATATATTGTAAATACTTAAAAATATTAGGATGTGAAAAAATCGATGCACAAAACCTATTCGTACGATACAAATTTGGTAATATATGGTACATTAGGCACTGTGAGTAAGGCATCTACAGTGAGAAGATATGAGGGGTAAAGAACCTAATACTTGATAAAGAACTCTATTTTCCGAACAACGTTTTTCTAAAACCATACAGTTTAACTGTTTAAAAGTCATAGAGCGTGATTAAGCATTTAGTTAATTTGTTTCTTTATAACTATCAAGTATTAGGTTAAGAATAAATAGAATCAGTATTCAGTACATTTGAAAATGGGTATCCACGTACAATTGCTAAAGGTCTGTTCAAGTAACAATGACTTTGAGAGAACGCAGGAGTTCCAAGTTTAATCTCAATGTCTTAAAATATAAAATTTAAAAAATAACAGTCTGGTAGAATGTCAAAAATGCAATCCAACCTTTCAACAATCGTACGTTACATTAAGAAAATAGACAAAGATAACTAGATAACAATAGTTCAATAATTGAGGGGAGCTATGCTTATGATTCGCTATAATATTATGAATAATTACAATATGATCTAAAAATAGGGCGGCATGTGTTGTTTTATAGTGCTTTACCAAAATATGTATGATCCTTTGTGAAAATATATATATCTGTGTCTGATTAAAGCTAGATATATTATGCGGAAATTGTTTTTCAATGTAAATAGGATTTATAATGCAATACTTCAGATCACATCAACAAAAGTGACATACTAACAACAAGCTTTATTTATTTTTACTAGTAACCAATTACAGCCACTAAAGAGTACTTCAAAAGTACAATTTTACAAATTATGATATTCAAAATTGACTTTATTTTTGGTCTGAAAATGAGAAACGCCCGCACGTGGCTTTGTTATTGAGTGATTTCAAATGCTCGCAGCGTAAGTGTATCGAGGAAGTGAAGTGACGATTTTCTAGGATTTAACTTTGATTCCTTTTTTGTATAATATAAATCGTATTTACTTACGAGACTGCTTAGAGTGCGAGTGTTATCATAAGAGTTTTAAAGCTTTGTGTGGTACTTTTATATAGTCATATCTAGCTAACATTACCTACTTAGATTACATAACATTCGTTCCTAACGGGACGTGTATACATATGTAAATATTATGATTTCCATGTATAAATATGTCAATAGATAACGTACATTTTCCAATACACAACTTACATTCCTCTGTGATGACGCTACACTTAATTTACAAAGTTCAAAGTTGGGATGTCACACTAATCATATTTTTAAAATGGCACGAAAAAACTTTAAAACACTAACACAAAGTCAACAGTCGGCTTTTACTTTAGTCTTCAACGCACTCGCACTACTGGTCCTTATCGCGCACTTGCCTCCTTTCACCGAACTCCAGAATTATAACTAATTGACTAAGCTAATACAGACAATGGCACGGATCCCACATATAATGTCGCTATTTACATGAAATTATAAATCTATATAGAAAAATTGATCAGGGTTGCATCTAAATGATTGTACTTAATTTAACATTAATCCTTAATCTTTACTTGCATGTGCATTACATTAATTACGTATCGTAGAAGGATTGTGAAACATTGATAACATCGATAGCGGAAAGGTAAGTAGAACATCACTAGGCCCTTTGATCTGCTACCGTGCCATAGTGAAGCACCATCGCCTAAATAGGGCGTGATCAATTTAGTATTGAATACAGCGTATAGACCAGGACGGTACAGTACCGAAAGCTCGTTGGAGGTTGCCGTCTCGGGCCGGAGGTGCGGGGCCAGGAGGCCTTAGCAGTGCGGATGGAGGGGCCTCGGGTAGGGACCGTAGGCCTCGTAGCCTAGCTATGTGGCCCAGCCCTCGATCCGCTGCCGCTTCGTGTGCGGCTGCTCGTAGTCGAGCGGGACGGTGCTGTGCCTCATGTCCTGCCCGGCCGGCGACCCCATGTTGCTCGACGTTACCGATCCTGAAAAGTATGTTGCTATTTATTTAGTGTTTTTAATGTTAACTTTAGTATAAAAACGCATTAACAATTATTGTGTGGAGTTAATTAAGTTATGGTACTTGTTAAATGAAGTGTTAATTGTTTATTGATATTAAAACTTTTTGCAATAGTTAAAGATTTATTATTTGTGTTAATGAAAGAAATGGAATACTGTGGGGGTACAATACTGTGAAAAAAATAAGTAATTTTTTTACTGATAGAAACTGTCCAGAAATTATTTTTAGTTTAGTTTAGTTCAAGTGCATAATTTAATTAATTTTCATTAAACATATTTTGTATTATATTGACATTTCTTTTTAATAGTGAAATACATTATAAAGACAAGACATATATTAACAATATTTTTTTCAGCTTCAGGCTATATTCTACATACAGCACGATAGGCAGTTGGAACCTAGTGTTAAGACAATCTCCGTTCTCACCATTTATAGTTATAAGTGTTAAAAAATCAATAAGCAAAAAAATCATAACATACCATCAATAACACCGGATAAGTGCGCGGGCGGCGCTTGCGCACGGTGCAGGTGGTCGGGGGCGCGCGGCGGCGATACTGGCTCCGCTTTGATCTTCACGTTGCTAGGCGACGCGGCCGGGGGGGACGTGCCGCCTAGCACTGGTAGGCTGCTACTGTTGATGGAAAATTGTTATTTAGTATGTGGATGTACAATGTACATATTATAATGCACAAAAGGAATCTTCAATAAATAATCGACTGATAGATAACAAATATAGAGATTTTTTTTATAGCTGTAGGCTAAATTTTGCGTATAGCAAGTTATTCAGAGGGAGGCCTTCTGCCTAACCACAGCTACTAATGTCAAAACACTGCGTTCCTACTAAAACACTTCATCGTTCCCCTTTATCTGCCGAATTCGAAGGTATTTAGGGAGAGCAGAAGGGCCGCTTGTAACAATAATAATGATTTTTAATAAATATAACCATAATATAAAGATTTCTTTGTAATAACTAAATGTAGTTTAAGTAATATGTCTATGTAAAAAACTTCTATGAGATTTTTTTGTATAGTAATATGTGGTTAACGAGAGTTCAATCAATTTTCAGGAGTTAAGTACTTAAAGGAAAATTTAGTTAACTAATGAGGGAAAGGAAAGCTTAAAAAAATTAAGCTAACGAAATTCAAAGAATATTCAAATTATTTCTATTATATTTTTATTATTTCTTAGTCCGTAAAAATCTACTATACAACTAAATACGTCATAGTGAAAGTTTCACGTTAACTCGAAACTGACCAGTAATTTTGTTACAAACGCTATCCGCTCCGATAGCCGTGATCGTCTAGTGGTTAGGACCCTACGTTGTGGCCGTAGTAACCCAGGTTCGAATCCTGGTCACGGCAGCGAAAGCTGTTACGGCGGAGCTATTTTTTTTGGCATTTTTATAGTTATCTCTTGGTCAGTTTTTTTTGGATTGACTTGTTACTTCTAAAGTTAACTTTATTACTAATCTATACTAATATAATAAAGCGGAAGAGTTTGTTTGTTTGTTTGTTTGAACGCTAAGATCTCTGGATCTACTGGTCTGATTTACATTGTTTTTGTTTTGTATAAAAGCTGCATTCTCCAGAAGTGCTATAGGCTATATAACATTACATTACACATATAAACTAATATATTTTAAAGTACTTTCTAATTTGACATGCAATTTATTCTGCCATGTTAATAATAACCGTCGCGTCGCTACGCAACCGTTACCGCGACATTTTGATATTCATCCTTATGAAGTTTGATAAATAATTAAGGAGATGTCACTGATCCAAAATGACCTAGCCTTCGGGCGGCATAATATGAGTATGTCCGACGCGAAAATATTCTTATAGTTCAAGCAGGCGTAGCCGCGTCCGGGTCCACTAGT
>JAKRZM010000377.1:200216-242756 GCA_036379175.1 Heliconius cydno galanthus
AACGTGTGTAGAGTGGCGAAACTCAACGCCGTAATTTGCTTTACTAAAGCGCATAAAAGATAATAACTGATTCCCGCAGGGAGAAATAAAACCCACAATAATAGCGCTTACAACTTAAACTTTATACGTTATTTTATTATAAATTCTAATAGCTTATAAGGAAGACGTTGAAACATAAAAAAAAGCAAAATTAAATGCCATTTTATCGCTTCAATAGAAAACAAGCCAAGCGTGAAGAGTGCGACGTGACACTTCAATGCAGAGTCAAAATTTACAAATTGTTATAGTAGCTCCGATAGCCGTGATCGTCTAGTGGTTAGGACCCTACGTTGTGGCCGTAGTAACCCAGGTTCGAATCCTGGTCACGGCAGCGAAAGCTGTTACGGCGGAGCTTTTTTTTTATTTCTTTTGGTGGTTCTTTTAAACTATGCTACTCATTCTATAAACGTTATTAAGTTGTTATATTATTAAATTATGCGTTTCTTGTATAATAATATATACTAATATTTAATAAGAACGTGCCATGGTTTTTTTTTGTTATTTCACAATAAAATTCCTAAATTTATACCATAAATATTAATTTTACATAAACAAATATTTTAGATTCAAATACAAACATCAATAACATAAAGCAAAACTTTTAATAATATTAATATTAACAATATATACAAAATTAGTAAGTAAAATGAAATTGTACAGACATGTACCTGTTGTGCTGTAGAGTCTGTAGCTGGTGCGCGCCCCACGAGAGTCCTATGCCTATGTCCGAGCTCATGCTGAAGTCCTGTGGTCCGCCGAAGTTGCCGAGTCCTGAGTAGCTTAATGGTGTCTGCAATTATATTTTTGTATGTTATTTTTGACAGTTGACATTGTTAGAAGTATAAGTTTAAAAAAGATTTTACAATAAAAAAACAATAGTAAAACAAAATAGGTTCTCCTGTTGGGAAGCTATGATGCCAAAAACAAACATGCAGATCACAGAGACAACCCTGTGAGCTTGTTTTAGTCGATAATAAAAATAAACTAAAATTTATTGAAGTATTTCAAACAAACTTCAAAACAATGAAACTAAAAACTCACTTCTCCAGTATACGATATATCATCTTGCGGTGGTGGCATAGAGTTCGGTATGACGACGCGTAAGTTGTTGTGGCGAGGCGAGTGGTGCGGTGGCGGGGCATGGTGCGGCTTGTGGGGGTGGCGATGGGGAGATGGGGCTGGTCCTGGCGAGGGGGACGGAGTGCATCCTGCCCCTAATGGCGATCCTGATCCTGGGTATCCGTTTGACATTTCTAGCATTCCGCCGCTTGGGTAGACTGGAAGAGAAGTTTAACTTTGTCATATTTTTTCGAAAAAAAGGAAATATTATATTTCTCTAAAAGTATAGCGAAATAAAATAATCGAACATATTTTCGATGTTACTAAGACATATTTTTATTTGATATCCTATATGAAATATATTTATACATAATATGTACCTGAATCCGTTTCCGATGAAGATGGCCGTGGACTGATTGAAGTGTGCATCTGTGGACTTGCTTGCAAGAGGGACTGATCGTAGTTTCCGACGGGGACGCTCACGGGTAAGTTATAGTTGCTTCCGGTAACACCGACTCCAACACGGCTGCCGTTCAATTGGTTTCTTTGCATCATCATTTGGAATTCCTCGTCAATTTTTGAGTATTTAGCTTCGGTCCGTGGTGTCAGATTGTATTCAGGTTCCGCTTCAGGGCTGTCGGGAGACATCACTCCGTTCTTATGCTCTTTCTTCGTTAGTGCCTGTAAGTGTCAGCGAAACCAGCTCAGGTGGCTTGACGAGCCCAAATTATAAATACTAATTTGTATAACTCGCATGCAACTCAAAATTAAATATTAGAATCACCCTCTGTACACACCGTTAGTTTCAAAAAAATTTTTGTGTCATAATATTTATTTGCCAGTATGTAGTGGAGGGTAAGTGCTATAACAACTAGTAAGCAGTACTACTAAGTTATACGTGAAAACTTTTTAGCGTACATATGTGTGTTGAGTCGAATGCAATGGTACAACACTGACTTTACCCTTGTAACATCTATCAGGTAGGCGCTTGATACAAATAAACACAAAAATATTTATAAAATCCATGCTGCACAAGGAGAAAATAACATAAATATTTGGGGTAGCTGGTCATAAACTGTTAGTATACAACTGGATGTCTGGTGTTTAACTCCGTATTTTTTCTAACAGGAAATAAACCGGCATGCTGGTACATCGGTGTTCTATTTACGTACTGAGGTACCGTGGTGGTATACAACATCAAATCGACCTAAATCTACTCGATTAGTGTATTTTATGAGATTTTATTAATATTTTTGGGTTTGTTTAGTAACACAAAAGGTTTTATTAGGTATATATGTGAGTATAAGCGCTGTTAATGGATAAGTCAAGATTGCATGGGCATTGCATTGACCACGGGCACACAGATGACGCCGTACTTAATGTACCTCGATGATGTTGCGGTTGGTCAGGGACTCGTGCGGTTCGTTGTATTCCGTGTATTTAAGTAACACCTGTAATTAAAATGTCAAATATCTATATTATTATTTTTTAAATTTTTAGAAAGTGGGGAAAGGAGTGTATTTACACTACGTTCCCTAGGTACCTTCCTGTATATGCGATACACTGTGAAGCTTTTTTTTATTTCTTTATTTTTAGTAATGTTTATTTTCGAGATACAGCCTCGCATTGTTTAAAATAAAAATATTGAAGGTTGAGAGAAAAGGCCGAAATGTACGTTAACGTCTTGTTTTTATTTACTTTCAATAGTAACCTTAAATACTTCCGAGGGTACTACTTAATTATTGTTTTTACCCAAAATATTACGCACTCACCTAAGGTTTTATAAACAAAAAATTAAATGGAAAACGTCAACAAAATTTTTATTTGGTAAACAGTTGAAATTGATTAACATTAATAATAGAGTTACTTAAGTTATCAAATGTTTGAAATAATATGTTGAAAATTTTGACTGAAAAATAACATGTAGAGGTATAAAAAATGTTCTAATTATAAATCTAGATAAAAACTAAAAAAATGTCATCATATATCTATAACAGTATTTTTTCTTACCTTATCCATATCCGTGCTGGCATATTGATACAGTTTATTGTTGGAGCTGAAGATGATGAGCGCAATCTCGCAGTCGCAGAGTACACTGAGCTCATATGCCTTCTTCATCACACCGAATTTACGTTTGTTGAAAGTCACCTGGAAATTATATGAAATATATTAAAATTACTATCATATTATGTTAATTTCTAGTTCAATCGAAATTTTTGAGGCCGTCTTGGCGCAGTTTGACAGCATCTTACTGTAGACGCGACGGTTATAGGTTCAATTGTCACTCGGAGTCAAGAAGATATAGTGAAGAATGGGGAACGTAGTGTCTTACCACCAAAATACCTCTGCCTTCCTTGTGGAAAAAAGCCTGAAGCTGCATTAAATATCTGATAGCCTAACAACAATTTAAATTCTAATCTAATATGAAGATAGGGATATCAGAACTATGTCAATTCAATAATTAATAATACAAAATGGTATAAGAATATTTCACACAATGAGTACGAAAATACAAACAAAACGATTTAAACCAGTACAGAGCTAAACCAGTATAATGTGTTTCTCGTTGATTACTTTAGTACTAATTATTATCGCATATATTATATTTTTAAAAGTATCTTTTTGTTTTAAGAACAATTTGTAAGCAATTATTATTTTATGGTCTTAATTTAGTAAGTCTTGAAGTAATAATATATGACTACACGAATTTAAATTGAAGGCAACAACTTGTTAAACTTTATGAACGATATAATTGCTTCATAGTGTATTGTTATTAAATGCCTTGGATTGTAAAATTTCAGTAATAATTATTTTACTGACTGTTTCAGTAATATATAGATTTACGAGCTTAAAGCTTTTAATTGGTCAATCGAAAAATGACAATTTCTTTTATGAAGTTAACAGTAATGGATTGCAATATTGCATATAGTTTTTTTTATTACTGTAATTTGTCTTTTAGTAGAGGGTTTGTTATGGTTTTATCTGATAATTACACTGAGTTGCCTTTTAATAGCTTTTCCTTGATTATGAGTTATATATTTTTTTTTTTTTATAAGCTTCTCCTGTTCTACGCAAATCTATTTAGTTTATAGAGAGAATTGAATAAAATTAATTGGTTTTAGTTTAGACAGTGTATCTACCGCAAGTTTTGAAAATTAATTTATCAATTTTCTATAAGGTACTTTATAAATATAAAGAATAAGACATCTTTGGTTATTTTTTATTTCATTTATTCATTTATTTATTTGGTTATTTCAAGTGTCAAAATATTTTTTTGAGATAACACATTATTATATAGATATGTTCGTACGAAATGGTATTCCAATTTTTAATATTTAATACAAGAACATAACGCCGCACTCTGTCGTTACCAGAGGGAACCTACTACTTGTCGTGTTTACACGTTTGTGCCCCTGCGCCATGACTGGCTTGAAATGAAATTCGTTAAACGGGCTTTACTAAATAGATATTAGTCAGTGTTTTTATTAAAATGATTTTTTTTAATAGCAATGACTTAAATAAACTGTAGAGAAGCCGTGGTAAATACGCTAATTGAATTATAAATACGAGAAAAATTAATAACAAGGAAATGTAACAAGGGCATTCTGCTTATCTACCTACATATATATGTATGAACCTAATGCAATTTATATATTTTTCAGTTTTATGTTTTTTTCGAACCCTTTTAGTACTATTTATTTTTGTATCTTTAACTAAATTATTTCTTAAACAATGTAAAGTAATATTTAATTAGTGTCTACTCAACGTGTAATGTCTAAATTTCAGGAAAAAGGGGAAAGCGCAGTGTTTTGACACCAGGTACCCTCTGCCAACCTTGCTTTTAAAGTGTGAAACTGGTTTAAAATATTTTCTGCCATATGTACAGTTATATTAAAATAATCGAATGCAAAAACTATAATTGAACATTAAAAAAAGAAATTAATACTTATTATCGAAAATAAAAATGCACAATCTGCCCTCATTTTCATTTCCTGTTCATGAGAAAAAAATATTGTTATCAAAATAATATTGTATTTAAATACAAATGTATAAAAATAAAATAATTTCAACCCGTATGTTCATATTTTTCTTTAATTAATTTATTGAAAAAATATTTAAATAAAAACTACATATCCACTGCACTGTCACCTACATTCTAACTTAACATACGAAAAAAAAGCAAATTGACCTTCGCAACTTAGTTACAGCCGTCTCAACTAAAACCAGTTAGCTTCGACCCCCTCCCACCATACCACTAACTAGATTTACATGATGAAGAAGAAGCTTAATAGCTCCAAGAATACTGGACAAATGTATGTAGTTGTATAATTAATAAATTACAAGCGGGAGCGGTCGTTGTCCCTTGCGATAATGCCCGCGCCGAGTTGTGCTGATATACCCATGTACCCATCTGTTCGGGTCAGAACGCTAAGGTCATTTCACCCTTTCACAACCTTGTATTCAATTTACATGGCTTACAAAGTTGTAGTGATAGTGTAATGTACTGTGTTAGTGGAGTCACTGTTGATTGATTGATAATTTTTATTTTGTGTTGAGATAATTTAGTGATAGTGTGGCATTCACTTTCAATGCTCATAGCGGAGTGTCTTTATATTATATTCTCGAGTTTTTTTACCAATCCTATAGCAGATTACCCTATGATTGGGTTATTATCTACACTACGGGTTCACTCTATTTTACACTTTTTACTATGTTTAAAAATATTGCGGGTTGGTTGGTTAAACCTAATGTTGATCTTGGTTTACTTAAAATTTTAGAATTTTACCATATATCTTATTCNATATATATATATATATATATATATATATATGTATATATATATATGCTATATGCTCAGCCATTTCTTAAAGAACCAAAATTAAGATGTGTCTTAACGAGTTAAAATTTAAAGAAATACCTAGATAATTATTAAATTTATCAACTAATTTTAATACAAAGGATATTTTTTATTGTTTCAGAAAAACTTAAACTAAAATTACATAAAAACATACATAAAATGCAGGTTATTTTGCCATTGACATTGCAACTAGTCCTGCGTTCAATGTAACAAACACCTCTATTGTCTGCATTTAAATTGGCTTAACTAACTCTAATAATATAACTTTAAAAGTACAGAATTTATGAACCATACATTATATTTTGTATACAAAATGTATTAAGCTTAAAAAGTTTTTGCTAAATATAGTATTCTAATTTTTAAATTGTATTTAAAAATTTATGTTTTTATATGGTTAATGTTGTTTTATCACCAGTTATAATTTAAACTAAAAATGTTCTAAGGTACGTATACACGTACGTGAAAAGTACTATTCTATGAATAATCTATGGTGTTATTGTCTAGTGTAAAAATTATTGATTTTGGTAGTTTATGTTCTTCAGAAATAAACTCTAGTGGCTTAAGTCTGATGATTGTGTCATTAAAAAATACCTTACTGTCTAGTTGACATGTGTTCAAAGTTATATGAAGAGATTGCACCATAATGTAGAATATACAATTTAAATAATGCTAGTATGAAAATATACTAACCTGCCGATTCCGTTCATCCGTGATCCGTGATATTTGTATTTTCTTCCGACCCATGGTGGCAGCAATCTTGGAGGGGGTTTAAGGAGCGGGGGGGAGAACAACAGTGGCCGGGCTGTGGGCTGCTTCTACGGACGTCAACAGCTGTCTGCAAACAAAAAAGATTTGATTTAATAAAAATATCATAAAGGAAGAATTAATTTTTATCTTAATTTTTACTTCTTTTCACCGATCAATATTATTAATATTTTTCATGTAATGTTGTTACATTACATGAAAAATATTAATAATAGCCGATGTTTCGGCTACGTGATTTGTACTTGACTGGCACGTTCGTTAGCCGTGAAAGGACTCAACTGAACTGATGGTAAAAAATATTGAAAGTGAACAGCTTTTCTCGTGCTAATTACAAATAGGAAATGCGAAACCAAAACAACCACGAAACCAAAAAATGGTTGAAATTTTCAAAAATACATTGTTTATTAAACAAGGTTTTTGTTAGTAACGATTTCCTGGTTGCAAAACGTAAAAATATGAACCAACCTCGACATTTTGGATTTAATTCGAAATCAAAAATACAAGAAAATAGATGTAATTAAAAAGCCCGAGCCAATAAATAAGATTTTTGATTTCCACGATTAAGTTATTAAATAAAACAGATAAATTGAGTACAATTGAGGTATAATAATTTACTTCCCAATTATATTTTACTTCTCAATTATATTATAACTGAATTACGTATATACGTAAAAAAATATGAATAAACGTAACACCGTAACAAATGATTATCTCCAAGCATACAACACTCACTGCTCATATATCCATAGCCCACGGATCGGTAAATCCTAGATTTGCATAATGACCCCTGTCAGCCCCTATGACCTCGATTTTTCCTAATCGACAAGCGATTTCTGACAAAGTAGGCTTTGATGAGAGCGTCAATATATGCTACGTAGAATTGTGTCACATTTTACTTTTATAGATAAAATAGGAAAAACATCCTGAGTACTTTGTATCGATGCTTTATATGTACATGCTCTTTTATGGACTTCTTTTTTGTTATGAAAATATAATAAATATATATATAAATATAAACATTACTTGAATATATAATTGCATATAATATATGTAATTTTAGGTGAAAGTATCTGACTTGCAAAAGAAAGAACAAAAGTCAATATTCTACGAAAAAATATTGTAATCTAGAGTCAGTTTAATTATCCAATAATACATTTATTATAATATGTCAATAATACAAAAGTAAATAAAAAATGACGGCGTATAATGAAAACTTATATTTACCTAACAGAGTAAACATAATTTAACTTAATGCTGTACGTACATATTTATTGCACACTTTGTATAATTTCAAAAATTCCTTTACATTAGTCGTTGTATAGAAACGCTTACATATTATAGATTACACATATATAAAGATTTTTTTTTATGAAACTCTGCTTCCCACTTTTTGGAACTCAACGCCGCTCTTTGCCTACTAGCAAAACGGAAACGAAATAATCAAACTATCATGTTTACAGTACATTTTAATATTTGTTTTTCATCATATCTACAGTAGTAATAGTATTTCATTAATATTACCTAAATCAGACTTTTATAGCTGAAAATAATTTAATTAATTTTAATTTTTTATTTGACTCAGTACGAAACCATTTAAAATAAATTTAATTAATACCAAAGAGGAAAATATTCAAAAATATTATTTATTGTTTTCACAGTGTAGAGTTTTATTTTAAAAATTATATGAGCAGTTTTTATTAGATTCATATTTTCCTGTAATACTCCTACATTTACCGAGTTTCCCCTACATGTGCATGTGTGCGTTGTCCGCACTCGAGCATACCTACTGCGTCTGTGTGCGAAAGGGTGGGCAGGGGGGTGTCAGGTCACTGTGTTTATAGGTGGCTTGTTACGTGGCGTTTACGTTTAATCAGGCATTATCAAACGTTTTATATGAGTGACGGTAAATCTTAGTTAATATGTCGTATTTCTTTGTTGCGAGGTCAAATTATAAATCGTAGTTAGTTTTTTAAAAATATTTTATTATATGATGTCACAGATTATTAAATATATTTTGACCATTACTTTGTGTTTTCATTTGTTTGTTTATTTACTTTCTATTTTAGAAAATTAGGAAATTCTTGAAATACTATCATAAAATATTAGTGTTGGATAATTCTCAATTCAATCGAAACCATATAACAATAGCTTTTCTAGTAAACAAGTCCTACATAGAGAAATGATGATCAATAAAATACGGTTAAATAATTTATTTTCAATAAATTAATTATTTTCATAAATTATCGATATAATTTATTCTATTTTAGTCTTAGCTGACTGCGAGCAGTAAACAGTTCCCTGGCTGTCCTTTTTTCTTATGGTTCATTACGTTTTTCTTTAAAAGATAATAAAAGCATAAAGCGTTAAGTGAGTTTGCGGAAAATATTATAATTTTTTGTTAGAATAATGAATTGTTCTCGTCTAAAGACTAATCGTGTAAAGATTGAATTTTAATTAAATTATAACATTTCCTTTACTTTAACTCTTCTTTGATGGCACTAGGATTCATTTTATAGGATTCATTTTTAGTTGGACTAAATTTGTCAACTAGCTGGTCGTAAATCTTTAATAGTCGAAGGAGTAGGCTAACTCATATTATTAAAAAAAATAGATATATTATATATTTTTTTAATTTATTTAATATTATAAAATTACACTATAAAATATATATTTGGGTAAAGCAAATGCTAATTTTAGTAAGCGTAGTTGTAGTGTTGATGGCATAGTCTATGTAAACAACTTACTTATTATACAACTTTTTCAGTTCTTTTCTGTTTCTTCGAATGTGGAAATTGGGTCACGCCATGAGATTGCGTCATCCGGAAGGTTAGTTAGTCAACTTGCAGAATCAACTTCTGATTTTTCTTTCATTTATTTAACATACTTACAAATTTTCATTGGTCTCATATACCTAAAAGTTATTTCGTTATATTTTACTCTAATTCCACTAATCGTAATATCTAAAATTAGTTCAATTACTTTGTATAAATGTGTTTAAAAATGTATGTTTTCTTTACAAGTAAAGATTATCCACGTATTTTAATTTATTATGATATATATTATTCAAATATGATGAAAAAAGTCATATTTTTAATGTGTTCACCGCTGAAGTGTACCAGCGTGGGTGTGAGGACGCCTACGCTTAAAAGGAATGTGACGTAAACGTGTATATAACTATTTATTCATATTAATAGATAATTTGATACAAATTATTGTTTTTATATATGTACTTTGTAAAATTAATTTACAAGTCAATACAAAAACTGGTGTATATTTTCGGATTATATTTATTAAAATTATTGTTTATATAATTTCATATACGGTCTCTTATAAGCAGTGTGTCAATACAAACCGCCCGAAATCAAGTAGGGGTTGAACCGACAACCATCTAGTCGTAGTATGTGGCACTTCTACGTACTACACTTCAGATGACCCCAGTTTACATATTATGTACGCATATGTTCATACGTTAAAAACATTTCCCAGCAAAAAGATTTGAACTTGTAATTTCATTGTTGACAAGGCAAATAAATTCAATATGCCTATAAATATAGTTCTATCATATATCACATGAAAACAGTTAAAAAATTATATTAGATAACGNTCAATATAAGAAATTGGTGTATATTTTGGGATGACATTTATTAAAATTATTGTTTATATAACTTCATATACTGTTTCGTGTCTCTATATAAACCGCCCGAAATCGGGAAATCAAGTGGGAGTTGAACCGACAACCATCTAGTCGTAGTATGTGGCACTTCTACGTACTACACTTCAGATGACCCCAGTTTACATATTATGTACGCATATGTTCATACGTTAAAAACATTTCCCAGCAAAAAGATTTGAACTTGTAATTTCATTGTTGACAAGGCAAATAAATTCAATATGCCTATAAATATAGTTCTATCATATATCACATGAAAACAGTTAAAAAATTATATTAGATAACGATACATTTCAGTAACGTTTACTGAAGTCGGCATTTAATCTAATATTGTAACACAATTACGAGAGTATTACACAAGTACAAGTCAAGGACTAGGGCACTCGATAAGTTATCTAACACTACTTTTACAGTAGAAAAAATCTATACTGTTAATGTACGGATAGGTAATATATATATAATTATTATAATTGACAGTGTAATTTATATTCATTTCGACGTGGTTAATTAAAACCATTTAAAATAGGTATATAGGTAGTATTGTTATTGTTATAATTCTTTGTCTCGGCGTTATTGTTCTTGATATTTTTTTTTCAAATAAAGAATAATAATGACAACAGATTAAAAAAAACAATTGTTTTAGGAAAAAATAAGAGATATTCACAGATTAACACTTTAGGTGCCCAAATTGTCTTTTTAAAAATTTGAGAATGTAAGTAATAAGTATTGTTTTACAGATTGTTAGCTCACGTTTTCTTTTATACAAGAAAATGCAGATATTTATAAAGAAGTTAATTAATTATAAACTACATATGTTATTGTTTTATCGTATTTAATATTCGTTTTTTCCTTCATTTGAAGCCCTTTGTTTCTTCAATGCTCATTACACGTTCGACTCAAAGGTTTTGTGTGAAAATCCCGTCTGCTTTTGACAGGTCAGTTGATCGAGTTCTTTCAATATGTATTTACGGATAATAGTACGTCTCTTTGATGTGAACTTTTACAGATGTAACTATAAGAAAATATTATACAAATATTATGTTTAATAATCATATTTTCAGAAGTAAAAAAAAAATCTTTTGTATTTTACTAAATAGAAAATAAAATAGGTCTCGTATAAAGGATTATTTGTATGTTATTCAACACAAAATCCTTGATAGCTGAGAAGATAAACGCTGCACCCACACACCTTCACTGGAATCTTAGAGGCTTACATAATATCAATATTTGTGATATCTTTTATTTAGATTGCGAGTGTTAGTTCGCAAACATAGATATAAAATCACAAACAAAATCCTGCTGCAGCATTTCTACAACTTTTCATAAACACCTGTTTTATCTCCCTCTATAACCTCTATGCTGTAGCCGCGTGACCTTGCCGGAGGAGTAAGGGAGGGCGCCCACGTTGTTTACAGAAACATTCAATTATGAACCTTACGTCCCAATAACAAGGTTCCTTGGCAAATATTCAATATGTCCTGAAACCCAGAACAGAATAAATCGAAACTCGATTATAGCATTTATACAGGGAAGATGATATCGCATGTTTGCCAGCAGTGGTGTCATTATGAAGCAATCCATTAGTCATATGCGTTTCAGATTTACAGTTTATTTAGCTTTATTGTTGTTCTGTTGTTGCAATGGACTTATATTTTATATTGGTAATATGTACTAATTTATATAAAAGTATTTAAAAAAAATTACAATCTAATCATTAAGAATAATAAGTATTTTTTATTTATCCTCTGAATTTAGCGGAAAGGGGTGGACGGAAGTATCTTAGTGGAGCCGGAAGGAACACAAGGAAAAGTCCTCAAGCTCCTTTGCCTAATCCTGGACTGGAGGATACAGCGTGCTGCAGCTAAAAAAAATACATAGTGTTTCTAATAGGTAATGATATTAGAATTTCAATATAAATTAAATTGTTTCTTAACAACTCTATCTTATTTTTTTTAATAACCGTCTAAATTACAGTCATTAGATTATATTTAATATGCTCTTTATATATAAACAAAGTCTAATGCTAAGTGAATCACGTCCAGAATTTCAGTGTCCCATTAGGAGGAGGCAAGTGAGAGTGGGCGATGCATTTGTCGAGAGCACGTGTAACCCCCTCCTCCCCACACCCACGTTGTATGAGAGCTATCGAAAGGGAAATTTAATAACACTGTATGGAACTATGAATATTGTATGTAGGACTTTGTAAAAGGGAATGTTTGAAATTATTCTGTCCGTCCAATTTATGTTTGAGGACGTTAAGGCGCAGTGGCAAAGCGTGTAACTGTTAAACGCTACGGTTGTGGGATCAACTTCCATTCATTGGAAATAATTGTTTAATATCTGAATTTCGCGAACTCGGCGTTGAGTTCCAACATTCAACACGTAATGTCTCGAATATTCGGTGAAAGTTGGGGAACGGAGTGTCTTAACACTGGTTAATGGCCTATTAAAGAAGAATAGGGTAGCCCATTCTTCTTTAATATGCGAGTTTGTGAGTTATAAGGGCTTTCATTCTTTCAAAATGTTCAATTCCTGCTACTCGCTCGAGTTTGAAACTATAAGAATATTAGAAAAAGCAAGTGTAAAAAACATTTTTTTGTAATGATATAATTTTTTATAAGGTCATAGATAGTTAAGTCATTTTCCTGTTACTGAATCTTCTTTTATTCGTATGTGCTTTTGTGTATTTTTTTATACTGAAAATATTTGTACATAAAAGTAATTTATAGTAAATGCTTAAAATAAAATAATCTACAATGTAGAGTTGTTTGTAAACTTTCTTGATCCTAGGATCATATAGGTCAGATGAAGATAGCTCCGAATAACAATAACCCTATTGTAAGTTGCAATTAATTAGGTATCCAGAATAGCCATTTAACATTATGTCATAAAAATATAAAACTGTGATAAAATATTCATAAAAAAATCTTTTTAAAAACAAGTTTTCTAGATTTTTTTTCAGGTGGGTTGTGCAAAAATTTGTAATCCGCCATTTTGTTACAACGGCCATTTTGGATTAACAACAATATTCATTATATGTAATTTCATTGTCACCATAACTGAAGTCGTAATGCAAATTTCAATCAATATGAAAAAGTAGTTAAGACTAGTAAATAAAAAAGTTTGTAAAACATGACTTACCGGCTAACTTAATTTCGCTTATAATTTTACGATAAAGATATTATATGGCTTAGTAAATATTTTAATAATAGTATCTATAATTGTATAGTTTATAATAAAAGGTGAATATATACATATGTCTATGGTAAAAAATCATTTATAAACGATAGACTTGAAACTGAAACAATCGTGCCACTTGAATATTTCATAAAGAGTTAATTGTATAGGTTTTTGTGTGACAATAAAATTATATGGAAATTAAAGTGCTGGTTTTATTAGGCGAAATTTAAGCTAAATGGTTTGACATCTAAGCAATGTCCCGAAAATTCGTAATGGGAACGGAGTTTTAACACTAGTCCCGACACCCAGGTTCCCTCTGCCTATCCTGATATGTGTGTATCCCACACATTCCGCTCGAAGCTACAAAATAAATGTGATTTTTAGCTATGCCTAATTTTTGAGAAAATAATAATAATAATTTGTTACCAAAGCGAGAAATTGAAAACAATTCTGTGTGCTGCGTCACGACGGCCTCCATTATAAATATTAAAAATGATAATATTTATTTCATCATTAATATATACGTACGTACATGCATATAAATATTATATGTATTTATTTAATTACGCGCCCAGTCACTTGTGAAAGTAGTCAACTCAACTTTGTAATCAACTTGATTTTAAAGGATATTCTAGATTACTTAAATACGTCGAATTGACTGAAGGCAAGTTTTATTAAATTAAATTCGGAAGTATTGATTTTCTTTTCGCACCTTTTTTTTCGTTTTATTTATTTTATCTTATTTATTATTTGTAATGAATTTCAGAAGGTTATTTTAATTATAAAAGGATAAATTTTGTTTTGATTGCTTTATATTTGACATCATGCAAATTGAAATTGAAAAAAAAAATCATATTTTTTTAATTTTGCCATTTAGTGGATAATTTTCGTTAATAAAATTATTAAAAAAATATCTAGGTATTATAATTAACCTATAATATTATAATTTTATGTAATTATATAATATTCTAAAGGTAAATTTTATATATAAATTATACAAACTAAAAATTATAAAGAAGCAAAAATTGTTATATAACAAACAAACATACAACCGATCGTCACAATATAAACGTGAACGTCTCATTGACAATGTACTATTTAATATGTATATCTCATTCACACGTACAAGAAAAACATTTGCACAACGACTCGCTTACTTTAAGTAGCTAGGAAATTTTATAAACAATTTACACTAGGTTACTAAAGGCGGGAAACGAATTACTATTTGTTATAGAATATATTAGAATAAAATTAAAAATCATAGTAATAGTGAAAAATAATATATGAATTTGTGTCAATTTGTCTCTACGTAACGCACACCGAGTTGCTCGGCAACGCGTCATTAAAGCAAGATGGCGCGGGTGACGTCAGCCCGGCCGGGGTAGGACGTGGGGGGTGGGGGGGTGGCGCAAGGTCTCGCGGCCAAGCGTGTCACTTCCCAATGAAAAAGAGGCCTGAGACCCGAAAGAACGCTGTCCTTCGAACGATCTTGCGGAAGGTAAAAGTACAAAGCAATTCTTCTAGTGAAAACGGAAAATCACAGCCTCGTAGTCAGCCATAAGGTTTAGGATTGCGTGACAGGTGGATATGACATCAGCGTGCCACTCGGTTTGTTTGGCTTTTGAGTGCCATCGCACACCGTTTGACCTATGTCAAGTTCAGTGAAAGCGAAACTTGTTAGGCTCGCACAAGATGTTGGAAATGGAAATGATGGGCAACCTGGTGCCCTTTCGAGGGCCATTCAATGATTATTGTAGATAAGAAAGATTCGTGCAAATTGAATTATTTTTTATTTTTGTTTTAGCTTCACGCTGTATCTCGCATAGCGGCAGGGGTAGGCATAGGGAATGTAGTGTTAAGATACTCCGTTCCCCATTTTCAGTCGAATTTTGCAAGTACTTCGTAATGAGTGACGGAATTCAATGCCACCAGACCGGTGCACCCTTGACACCAGAGTAAAGAAATGAAAATATTAATTTTCTCAAGTGGAATCGAACACAACCTATATGTCCCTGCGTCTCTAATTGAATATTCTAATAACATATTTAGTACCAACATGTAATTAAACTTATCTATCATATAAATCAATAATTTTAGGCGAATATGAACCAAGGAACCTCTGTCACTTGTAGTCAGCCATCAGCGATGAGTCGATGACAATACGTATGACGTCATCCGCACACACACACACACAATTAGTATTATGCTGATAAGGAAACCGCAAATATGTGTACACGGCCAATAGTGTGGGTATTTAAAAGATTACATTCGTTGTTTGTTGTTGAGATCGTTATGTTTTTAATTGGTCATGTCGCTTATTTGTTATAGCATCGAGACTGAATGTCCCTTTTAGTTGTATTTTGTATTTATTATCTATGTTTATGTATGTGGTAGCTGAAATTTATGATATGTTAGGAATTTAGTACATTTAATTAAAAGAAAAATAATAAAACACTTGTTGAGAGGTGTAGGTTCGAGTCCCTTTGGTTTAATAAACTATATAATATCATAGGATATATAAAAGATTGAACATTTTAAAGTTGAGTTCCGATAATTCGGCTGAAAGTGAAGAACGGAAGTGTCTTAATAGTAACGGAGTGCCTTAACACTATTATAAGTGAAGCTAAAAAAATTACTTTTTTAAATATTTATACTACGAAAAGGCAAATGATCGTATGTTCGTATACAAGGAAAGTTTTATTAACTGCAACCGTTATGGTACACTGGATTCCCAGTACGGGATGAGGAACTTTATAACATTTAAGTAGTGATTCATTTGGGCGAACTAAATTGTTCATAGCCCGTGTATAATTTAAATAGAGAATAATATACCTATTGTTTAAACAAGTACTACTTGTTACTTTTAAAATAAATACTCTTAAAAAAACGTGGTTACGTTTAAATTGTTCGTCGTTTCGCAGTAGGACAGCGTCTCCTTGTAAGCTTGATGGTTGTAGGTTCGGTCCCAGCATAGGGTCCTACCGAAGGATTTCTACTCTTTGTATTTATATTTTCATTTCCGTGCTATGGTAGTGCATTCAACACGTATCGTAACACTTTTTTCCTTCTAGATACAGCGTGAAGTTTAAAAAAACTATATATTTAGGTTAACTAATAAAAAAATTGATATACTTAGTCAGAATTTTTATTGTTTGTTTACTGATTTGTTATTATTGAATTTTTCGAAACAGTGGAAATTAATTTGAACAAAATGTGTAATTTCAAATGGTAATACAATTTTAAAACGATTTGAATTAGAATAATAATATTTTCATTATAAAAACAAATGAATTTAATTGCATAATAATTAGTAATTATATTTTTTAATAATAATATTAAATTTAATTATACAAGTGAAGTGTTGACTTACGAATGAAAAGTCAAGGTAAAAGATAATTGATACTTCAATTTAAGAAATAGTTAGTTCTTTTGTACTTTTACTACAAAATGTGGCTGGTTGGGTCGCAAGCGGAATGTATAATACGCCTGGGACGGTTTTGATCATACTAATTGAATATAACAACGTATTGCTGCGGTGGTCTCTACGTGTAATGGACGATTCTTATATTTATTTGTAATTGAAGATTATATTTGTTTTATAGCTACTTATAAGTAATTCATAAGTGACGAAAAGATGAATTTCGTTTAAAATTAAAGAAATAAGAAATTCACTATTATGAAGCAATAATAAATGGTAAAAGAGGTAGAGGCAGACCTCGGTTGATCTTCGAAAACAGAATGATACTGGAGAAAAGCTACGTAAAAAGCACGAGGACAGAAGGGCATTTATGAAGAGGTTGATAGTGGACAAAGCGGAAGATGTATCCGGTGTTCCTACTCTTTGGTTACTCTGATAGGGATACAGCATTAAGCTAAAAAAAATTAAAGGATGAATGTATAAAATAAAAATTGACTTACGAGAATGTTTTAGAGACGTCTTAAACAACATTTATACTTAATAAATATATTATGTACATACACATATACCTAAGTATGTAAATTTCTTGTGAATAAATCGGACATGTATTAATTTTTAATGTCACGCCATTTTATCTTTAATGTTATCGAATTTAACGAGGAAATAACGGTATCTCAAAAAAATAGCTCTCTAGCAGGTCTAGATTAGAAGCTCATATCATAAACTCGTTATGTGACAAATAAGTTCATTGATTTCAAGTATAATTTTAGTGTATGAAAAATTTACAATTTAATCGAAACTATAATCGAATAATTAACCTTATATACAATGTTTACATTAAAAAAGTAGTAATAAATTCTAAAATTAATATATCTCTATTTTTAAGACTAGAAGATGCTCATACCAACGAAATACCACCTTAGGTTTACAAGAAAATGTTGAAATTTGGGCTTAGTTTTTTTATAAAACAAAGCACGCATACCATAAAAATATATTCTTGAGGCAATTTAGATATATTTATGAGATTTATACTTGGAATAATTAAAGACTTAACTAGACTTAACTAAGGAATAAATCTATTTAGATTTCTTTAGTAATACTTAAGAAGTGGTTTGATACAATTACCCGTTACGTAAACAGCTTCTGCATCTACTTCTTTCAAAGCAGGATGTATTTGTGAGCTCCGTAGCACAGGAACAATGTCATTCAGAAATATTATGCCACTCAAATTTGAGCCTTATTTACAGACAGTAAGGGTCATATAAATGCAATGTAAGTAAATATTCCTTACAACTGATAAGGCAGGTCAGACCTTTTGTTAAGATTACAATGTCAATTTCGAATTGTCAAACCGTAGCGTCGCTTATGATGCTAATAACAAAAGATGGCGCCAGATCTGATGCTATCGCGGTGGAGCTCTCGTTGTCGACGGCGTAATACGAATTATTCATAACCTTTGCACCTCTCTACCAACTTCTTGAATTTACTATAATGTCTGTAGATACAAGTTTTTTCAAGTAAAATAAAAATATATTAATATGCGTAAATAAATGTTATGTACAATTAAAACAAAGTTTTGGTGTTGTTACCGACATTTGTAATAGAAATAGGCAAAAATATTATATAAATATCTATAATAAATAAGCAAAATCTAGTTAAACTAAAAAAAACATATATTTCAGTTCAAAACGTGCGAACTCAAACGGCAAGATTCTTTAAAATCTCAAGATGTCGTAACGGGCGTTTGTTTACAGCACGGGCACCCGTCTGACCCGAAAGGGAAAAGTGTGTCAAGCAGTTTATTCAATCTGGCTCTAACACTGCGTTTCACGCTCGATATAACACCTTAACACTGACCGCTAGAGTGCAGTTTCCCTAAAATGGTGCTATGGGGAACATTTTTTACTTTGCTTTACTGTCCTTGAATGTACCTACTACGTATATAGTATAGGAATTTATAAGGATTTGGTAAAATATTTCTATTGTGTAAAATTTCGAGGTAAAGCGCGGTGTTGAATTTCGCGACTCAGTAACCAATTCCAATCTTCCTCCAATATTTGGCGGAAACTGGGAATAGGTTCTCTCTACTACGCTACAAGTACGCGAAATACGACATACGACGAAATTAAAAATATAAATTAGAAAAATATTAAATGTTTCATTCCGCTAAGTGGAAATCGAACCCATAACCGTTGCATCTACAATCGCATGTTCGTGCCACTTCGTCACGACGGCCCCAATTTTATTGAACGTTTTTTTTTTTTTAAACTTAGAAGTAAATGTAGCATCGTGGTAATTCAGATAGAATATTTCCATAGGTACATAGGTATACCTATAGAACCATAGATTAAGAGACCGTCGTAGTTGGCATACTTGATTTCATCCTGACTTCTCTTTAAGGGGGAAACATCAAACGACATATGAGTTTCAAGCATTCACTGTTCCGTCATGTACTTAGTAAGGTAAAATATCTTGAACTTAAACCTTTTAATAATTTTAATAAAATGAATCTATATCATTTGTGTTGAAAAGTAAATGGTTTCTCTAATTTAACTAATTGTTGTAAAGTATTACTATTATTTAATTTTCAGTAAAATAAATTATTTTATAATAAAATAATATCTAAGTAGGATTCGTAAAAACAACACTAAGAAAAAACGTTGCATGTTCTTTCTCAACTTTCATTAATCTTATTAAATCAATTTCTACATATTTTCTCCCATTTATCATTTCAATACAAGAATAATCATTATCAATAATAATAAATATATTCTTTCATAGTAAAATTCTATAATATGAATAATAAAAAATTATACTTTATATTCACTATCGCTTAGTTAAAATTATATATATGAAAAACCAAACGATTTGCGGGTTGTGACTTTCATAAATATTTATAGATAAGTACCTACATTAGCAGCTATACGCTGTATCCCGCATTCCGCAGGGTAAGCAAAGGGAACCTAGTGTTAAGACATCCCGTTTCCATGTTGAGCGGCGGAACTCGGCGCCGCGCTTGGCCTCGACCAGACCAGACCAGACCAGAGCGAAGAAATAAAAATGTATATTTATATAAATATCTCATTTTCTCGAGTGGGGATCGAACCCACAACCAGTCTTGTTTACAGGCACACGGTGTACGCCACGATTGACCTCAAGTACTTTAATATTGTAAACAAATTCCATACATTGTCTCAAGTAGAACAACAATTTACAAATAAATTACCATGCCGTATTCACTTTCAGTTAACCACTCAATAGTCAATTCTATTAAACTGTAGAAACGTTTGTTTTTATGAACAAGGAAGTAATATTCATTAATTTTATCCGTATCTAGTATCTAGGGTAGATAGAGACTCAGAGAGTTTATTGCTAAAGTTTTAATTTCTCTACTTTCCGTTTAAATTTTCTAATTTTCAGTTATTAGATTTTGAATTGTGTATGGGTACCAAACAGCGCGTTTAGTCTCCAGAAATTAAAATAATTCAAATAATAATCAATACACCAAGTAGAAATCTAATTCACAACCGCCGTGTTTACAGTCCCGCTGTCAGAAAATAATATTCTAAATGTTCAAAGCTACGCCCTAATAAGTAGCAATTTAGTATTAATCTTAACGCTCGAACAACGAATCTCGTCACAAATCCACTGTACGTGGTTTCCGAACTTGGAAACGGATTAGCGCGACCCATCAGCCGTGCTAGATAACATACGTCACTGAGCAGTACCAGAATATTGGGAAGTGAATATCGATCTTGTATTTACTGAGAATTATTATGGCTAATAGAATAAATCAAATAAATCAGCTTCACGCTGTATCACGCACACAGTCTGCTGTAGCGGTAGGCAGAGGGAACCTCGTGTTAAGACACTCCGTTTCCCACTTTTTGCCGAAATCTAATTTCTATAATCTAATTAAAAAAAAAAACATCAATATCTAATTATTAATGGGAGGAAAATAGAGGTCTCTTATACCTACTAGAGATGAATGAAAACAAGATTTAATATATCGGAGGAATATTCGAAAATATATTTATCTATTATATTTCACATTTTTGTACGAAAATAGGATATACCCAATATGTATTACTATTACTAGAGTTTACTTTTAATGTTCAATTAATATTTCCTTTCGTTTTAAATTTAATCACAAGAAATATCGTCTTATATGATTTTGAGTAAATAGTATATCAATATTTTCAATATTAAATAATTTAAAACATATTTTCGTTTCGTTATAATTTCGCCTTAATCTCATAACTGTAGTCCAATAAGATAAAAATCTACTAGAGTAATTATCTTAATCACATTTCGATAGCTTGCGAAAGTTGAACTTTTTTATAATTAATGCTATTTTTCCTTATAGATTTTAAGAAAATAAAAATTACAATATAATTGTGTTATCAAAGAAACAGTATTTATAACTGCAAGTAAGAAATATCGGATTATTTTTTCTTTTAAAAAAATCAATACGGACTGCATTTGCCTATTGCAATTAACAAGTAGTAAGAATAATCATCCAATTTTTTGTCAAATAATTCACTTATTTTAGATTACAGAGACTTGTTAATAAATTCTAGACAAAAAGACCCTATCTTTCGAAATTATCCTTTCGAACAGTCCTATATTGTCCAATTTTCATCATCATTTATTGTCAAAAAATATTGTTCTTATTAATATAGCAAAGTGAATCAACCCTACTATCAATAAATATAAAAAGAAAGTTCTGGTCGAGCTTTCCATCCTGCGGAGTAGGTTGAGCACAACGCAAGATGCGTGAAGGTGCACAAAAAAATAATTGAAACCATTCGATAAATAGTTAATAGGTATATAACTAACCAGCTACTCTATACTAATTAAAAGTGTAAATTACATAAAATAAAGTATAAAAAAGTTGCATAACAAGATGCCTTCAGTAAAATAAAATCAAGTAAAAGCGAACGCACCGCACGCCGACATGCTGGCAACATTGAGCGCGCGAAAAAAAGCAAATGGCCGCCGCCAAGGTCGTAAGAAGCTGTCCTAGTCACGGAGGGCATTTACATTTTTTTATAATCGCTTGTTTTTAAATTAATACTTCATTTCTTGGCTGATAGTTTTATATAGTTACGCGTCCATTGCATCTTTTGCATGTTAACTAGAATTTGTACCGTCATAATGGAGTAATGAACCAGAAAATCGTTTAATAACATTTTATCGCGGATGAGCTGGGCCTGGGCCAAACTGGACTTGCAGGTTGCATCGCAGGAGGCTGTTCAGCGCACTGAGACACGGAATGACATGCCTTTGTATGGAAACCTTGTTAGTAGGTAAACTTAATGTATTCGTAGATAGACCGACATTGTTGAGACGAGTAATTAATGTGAGTATATACCTACATATAATATTGTATGTAATGTAAGAAAATTACAAAAAATAATATTATTTAGCGTATCGTTACATAGTGTAATGTTTGTCAAGCTAGCTAGCTAGCTATTTATCGTAGTTTACGGCGTAATTAGATTTTAAAATTATGACAATAAAATTAGTAAATTTATTTTAAAATAAAATATAAGCATAAAAAAATAACACAGCTTCCATACAATATATGGGTATTGGTAATATGTATAGTTCTTGGTACACTAAGATGTTTTACACCTGTAAAATTAAAAAACTCCATCTGTATTTACATTAACTGTGGTTAAAAAAATATGCACACATAATCATAATTCTTATATTCGCAACGATTTAAATATTAGCACAACTGTTTATTTTGCATAAAATATTAAAATTAAAATGCAAATATCCTGAATACCATTTTAAATGATTATAAAAACCATTAACATGCGAAAAATAATGATAAAATCGAGACGGCACTATCGAGTATCGATACTGTGAGTTGCCTTGCAAAACCAGAATCTCATTGTAGACCCGTTTGAGAAAAAAGTTTAAAACGTTCGTGAACTACGCGACGATGCATGGGAACGACGTGCATCTTCGGAAAAACATTTTTACAATAATTTTGGACCCTGTGCCATTGCAGTACAGAATATTTTAGATAAAATAACAAAAAAAATGTTGCCACCTCCGTAAACGGCTGATTGCACCTGTCTGTTACATACAGCTAGATGTACATAGACAAGATGGCAAAGTCGATTTAAAATTTAATAATCAACATTCCCATCGAAACAGCAAAAACCACTTTTAAAAATTCTGCTCTACCAACTTGAGTTCTTTATAATAATAAATTAAACTTTATTATTCAAATTTTTCTAATTTTGACCATGAAATAAAAATAATTGAGTTGTTAAATTTATACAAGTGTTTTAAATTTGCCGTCGTATTTATTGCGGATTTTATTTAATTTAACATAACAGACCTGTTTAGACCTAAATACTTTATTTAGTATTTATGTTAAAAAAATTTAAAATATATAATTTACATAAATATAATGAGGCTTTTACTAGCTCTCTTGTACGGCTAGAGAGCTAGTAAAAGCTTACTTAAGCAAGCTTTACATAGAAACATAATATTTAAATATTTAAGGTAAATTAATTAAATAAATAAATAAATTTGTCTTTTTTGCTTTTATATATGGGAGAAATCGATAAGAAAAAATATTACAAAAAATATATAAATAAAATAAACTAACACAAAATAAACGTAACTTAAGGAAATTACCTACGTTTGGAATAGAATATCAAGGAGTGGAGACGTTCTTAGACCTCGCGATTAATAGATAACATCCATTTCGTATATATAAAGATCTTATATCTCCAGTCTGTCGGGGCGAGTAAAAATATTATACTTAATAGCTGCTTTTACTGTGTCGCTTAATTGCACTGGACCGGTCGGGGCTGGTAGCAACGACTTCAAATTGCAACCCGTGGCGTTGCATCTGCAAGCTTATTAGCTAACTAAACTAGGATTGAGAGACAGAATAATAATATCTCTTTGTAAACTGTGAGATTTCTTATGCAGAATTCCATAGGATACAAATTGCTGTAGAATACAATTTCCAATACATCAATAGTCAGTTAATAGATCAAATTTTATATTATAATGTAGAGTAACTCCAAAATTAAGTAAATCAGTTTCACCCTGTATCCCGTACACAGCAGGGTAGGCAGAGGGATGTTAGTGGTAAGACACTCCGTTCCCCACTTTCTGCCAAATTCTGGAAGCATTGCGTGTTGAGTGGCAGAACTAGAAAGAGCGAAGAAATGGAAATATAAACGTAGATAAATATTTCACTTTCTCGAGTGGGGATCGAACCCACAACCGTCGCGTGACAGTCACACCCTTGTGCCGCTGCGTCACGACGACCTCAAAGTTAAATTTACAAATTTAAGTGTTTTTAAGTATCATACGGCTAAAAGGATAAATTATATCAATTATAAATAAGCTTACTTAAACATGTATGTGGGAGAGCGTGTCTTAAATAACATTTAATCATCGCAACGCAACTGATTTGTACTTTTTTTGCATAGACTGATGAACTTTACTGCTGCAGTGCAACCTTGAAAGTACACCTCGCCCTTTAATTTGTACGTCACTAGTATATGTAATAACGTAAACAAACACTATGATTGGATGGACAGACAACTTTAAGAGATTGTAAAAATTAATTTTAGAACAACCTTAAGGTTGTCGAAAAAACCTTAATTTATGAAAAAAAATGTTCGATTAAACGACAGATTTATGGTAAACAAATAATTGGTCAAGCCTTGTTACTCTTTATAATTAGTCTTTATGTTTTATTTAGTCAATATTCATTTCTTTTGCACTTTTATGAATGTACATATATGTATGTAAAAATTAATAAAAATGTGTTTATTATTGCCTATACTATGCTTACACTTATCTTATTTATATTGTCAATATATATTTATTGGCAAATTAATTTCTTGTTTTTCTTCTCATATATGATAAAACGTAGTATAAAATTAAGTAATCAATTCTAAAATAAACAATAAATAGAAATTTATTGATTTTATTGTTACATATACAAAATCCATGGCCGGTAGGCTACCTGCTAAGGTATTTCCTCAGCGAATGAGATCATCATAATCTGAGACAGCCTTCAAACCTACCGGTCTAACATTTTAATGAGATCTATTGTGACTTAGGTAAACACACAGACGGAACAACATGAAATATGTAAGGTTTTTATTTAGAAATAGGTATTTCTTATATTCCTTTTATAATCACTCTCTACTCTCTATCTACTCTATCTATCTTTATGCCTGGGTCAAAACCCAGCTTACATGACAATCTCTAAACACTATCGACGTTGGCGTCGATTTTTATCTTATTTAACTAGATAAATTTACATTAATATTTCTGCGGTTTTGTTTTTCCCGATGAAAGTATTTTTTTTAATACATACATTATAAGACAAATATTAGAGGAAGCGGACGTATGAGAAGTAAAAAGAGTGCTTCGATTATATTCCGTATAAGAGGGGATTATGAAATATCCAATAAAAATAATTAATAGATTTCAATTAGTATATGAAAAAAATATATAGGTACGTTAAGTTACACTTATCTGTGCCAATCATGTATAAAATATTTAAAAAAAACAAAAGTTCAAATGAAATTTTCCATAAAATGTGATTGATAGATTAAAATTAGTACGAGTACTGTCAAAGCAAATATCATATTTTGTTATTGAATAATAATGAATTTCAAAAATTTAAGTAATTCGTACTTCGTAACTAAAAAAAACTTCAAATTGTAAATAATAACAACATTAAGATATCAAAGTGCAGCATTTTATTGAATGGGTTATGAACCCACTATCATTGCCTTTAAGCAGTCACCTTTAAAAAGTCGATTTTATATATCAAATATATTTAATTCACTATATTTAATATATACTAATGACTCACAAAAATATAATTTTCAGTATAAACTTGAAACTCGCGCTAACTACTGACCTTGTGCCTGAGTTATTTGATCAACGGTTAACAGTTACACATAAGGGCATTGTAATACTAAAACACATTGTAACACCCAAAGTGTAGACTGATAGCATCGCAAACACACTTTGCAACAAATAATGCCAAAAATTATATAAAGAATTCAAAATTATAATTGTTTCGAAAATACAGTAGGTACCTACGCTAAGAATAATTATGTGGATTTTCTTATAAATTTTAACTTTTTTTAATTATTTTGTAACTATAAGGTGTATATCTTGATTTAGTGTTGAATGACAGTTTCGTCAAAATTTATACTTTTAATAGATAGTAAAATAACGACATACGTCTTCTTCTTCAGATTCACGGCTAGAAATAATTTCTTCGCGTGGTAATCATCGTGTTTATAGAGAAAGTAGTTAATGAAAATTAATAATATTTTTTACTAAACAAGAATAACGACTTTATGCATTCACCTTTTATAAAAATATCTACTCGCAAAAAATTCCTTTGACGTGTTCTATGAAGCATAAGAGGCTTTCTAGGTATTCCGCCGACGACGCTTAAACTGCAAAGTGGATCATATCAGAGCAAAACATACCTGGAACAAAAGGAAAATGGCGTTTAATTATAAAGGAAATAAGATTGCGACGACGCTAGAATTAAAAGTGGCTCTAAAGGAAACTCGATAGTACGGAAATGCATAGAATGATTAGGATGCATTGAAGAAAAATCCTAAACGTACTTAAATGTACACTTTTTGTTTATTTAAAAACATTGTATTGAGTTAGTGGGTAGCACATACCATATTTCTACAATTGGGATTTGAACCCAAAACCCTTGTATTTAATCTAAAAACCTATATTTTATTGAGCCATAACGGCTTTAATCCTTTGTTTATTAGTTCCAACAACACACATTAAGAATATCAATTACATTTTATGAGTACCTACATATATAAAAAAATAAACGTAACAATATATACACACGACTTAAGATATCTTGGAAGCGGTTTATAACTATGTGAATATTCTGCCATTACATTTAAACACCCATTTTAAGTGCTTTCCATATTATACTAAGCTGTCGAGTGTTTACAGCAGTAACCGCAGTTAAAACTGAATAACTTACTATCCATTTTCAAACATGGGTATCTGTCTATACGAGAGAAGCGTGTGAGAATCATTAAATTATTCTTTATGTTTAGATAGAATTATTATTACAGTTATTAATTGTAATCCTGAGGCGGAAAGTGCCTACCTATTATAGCCTATCTTATTATATGCGGAATATAACATGGAACTGAAAAAATAAGTTAATTATGTCTGTTAAAAAACTGATCTCCGTACTATTATAATCTTTTTTCACATCCATTAGACATTACAAACCCCAAATTAATTATAAAATATCTATATAAATAAAAATTAATAGCCAAGTCCCACAATCAAAACAAAACGCAAAAAAAAAAAGAAACGTCAACACAAACAAAAACAAAAGAACATGGCGGCACAACGTCAGCTAGCGTACTATCGGTCGGCCGCGTTATCACTAGCGTAGACGATCCATTTTTAGAAATATTAATTCAGTAATAACTGTTGTACAGTAAACTATTTTTAGTGCGGCCTAGGCTAAAAATATACGGTCGCGGCGACCAATGACGCTACTTGATAATAGCAATGTGGACTCATGTAATAGAGTCGTTGACTTGTTGCAGTTTGAGCCGACTCGAGTGTTATAGGTTATCTAATAGATATGTTATAATTGTTGTAAGATTTATTCGTTTCCGTTCATATTTTTTTTAGTTAATTATTTTAAAATGTCTAATTTACTACAACTCATAGGATTAGAATTTTAAAATGCAAATGTGATGTGTCAATATCTTAATTTTTTTTGTGGTTCCAATTGTTTTTAATTACAATTCAATTTTCATTTCCTAATAGTTGAAAAATATAAAAGTGTATACACTTGCTCTATAAGTGATTTGGTAATATTTTATATGTAAACGTGTCAAGAGAGGCATACGGTTTTATTTTTTCGAGTATTATGTATACACATTAATTTCATAATTTACATACATTAGTAGATTAATCGATGGGTTACATAACCATTCGGCTAAGAGACGTGCTCGACGGAGCCACAAGGCCGACCTGTCGACATTGACCGTGAAGTTACAACATAGCATATAAAAAATATATTACAGTGTTTCCGCAATTCGAGTTTCTTTAAGTAAATCTTATACAAAGTTACATAGAGGTCGAATATGCTTAGCAATCTGTGAATAAAAAAAATTAGTCTTTAATACTAAAGTAATGAATTGGGAATTGGTTACAGCTTTTATTTTTTTTTTAACTTTAAACAGATGGAATCTGTGTATCTATTGTTAAGTCACTACGTTCCCATTAAGACACTTCTGTTCCCTATTTTACGCCAAATTCTTGAGGTATTGCGTGGTGGAACTCTACGCCGTGCTTCTGCATCAGAGTGAATTAAATTGCGGTTATAGTATAAAACAAGTAGTTATTTACTCCATAATAAGCAATTAGTTAGTTTTATTACTAACGATACAACCTAATTTAAATAAAACATATAGCAACGATAATATGAAAAGAATTAAATACTTTTTTCACTTTAAAATATGTAAATGACGTTATTAAATTATGAAAAAAATATAATATATATAATATTTTTATTGCCTAATTGTAAAAACAGGTACTATATTATAAATGAAGCAACAATTAATTAAATATTACATCTACTATCTTCATGCATATTTTTTATTAACCTCAACTTACTATATGAATATTTATAGAAGGGAATCGAATCTACAACAACGACCTTAACCCATTTCCTACTGTACAATTTAATTAATATTTTACCAATATCCTTGACAGAACGACCGGGAATAAGAACAAGTTAAAAAAAAACAATTTTAAGCTTTTTTAGTTTTTTAAAAAAGTAGTTTTAAGATGTATAGGTACGCATTTCCATTTTTCAAATAACTTTTAAAAATTTAATTAGATTACTCTACGGAAAAACGTAATATTTAATAATTAATATGACATTAATATAATATATATGTATGCAGAAACAATATGTTGATAAGAACCGGAGTGGGATAGAATTAAAGTAAACAAGTGACTGATAGTTACTTACTATCAGTAACAGTAGTAACGGCAGGTTGGTAATTTATTTTATGCTTATTATATTATAATTATAATTTTAAATAAGTGTTTTATAATTTTAAATATTTTTTGATGCTTTTTGGTATAATTAAATGGTATTTAAATGCAGTCTTAGAATGTAGTCGAGTATTTGGTCTTGCTCGAAAAGAATAAAATTAATTTAATTTAAAATAAGCGTTTTTCATAGCTTCAAGCTCTATCTCGTATATGGCATGATAAGCAGAGGGAGTCTAATTTTAAAACACTCCGTTCCCCACTTTCTGTTCAATTATTGAGATACTGTGTGTTGATAGATAGGTATTGAATTTTTAAAATAAACTACAGAAATAATAATAAACTTCAATATGTTGAAGATATTTTCTCGCTATACTTGTTCTTTGTACTTCTTCAACATACATATATGAAGTATGTTATATTTCTCCCACTATATTGTATTAAGAACATACGAGAAATAAAATGTATTTTAAAAGTCTGGTTGGCAGATGTGTCACGTCGGACCTTTATAGGTGGTCCGGAATTTCGCTCATATGGATTCCTACAAGCTATATTATTCGATTCCACTTGTCCTCTTCTATTCTTATAATAATAGATCGAATATAATTAATATAATAATTTGAAATCAAAAAGAGTGAAGTTCATAAAACTTTATTATTATACTCATTGATTAAGTTGGGTTCAAGCAAAGTTCAAGTGTAAATTTTTATTCATTTGTTTTGGTTTTGTCATCCATACATTTTGGTGTATATGTGAAGAAAAATTATAATTTTATTATCCAATTGCAATTAATTATATTGCAACCTATTTTTCGTATTCTGTATAATTTTTAAATTGATCTTATAATCGATGTAATTAACATTTCTCGAGCAAAAGCCGAATACCTATAGCCATTAGTTGCAACCGTTAAACGGGTGCGGGTTGTCATTTAGTAATACAGCCTTGTTGTAACCTTCGTTATAGAATGCCTGTAGGCACATGATTCAAGACTATATGAAATTTAAAAACAAAATCTAAATTCATATTTTATAATTTAACCTTTTTTTAATTTATAGTAATATTTTTTATATAAGTCAACGTTAGCGCTAATAGTTTGAATAAATCAGGAATTGAAGAGATAGAAATAGAGCAAAATTCTTCAGATATTTTTGCTTAATACTTTCTTAAGCATTTTTCCTTTATAGGTTCCATAGGTTGAAATAAACGAAACAGTGATTATGAAAAAAAAATAAGCAAAAGGTTTCAATAATATTGTACTTAGTGAATTTTATTTTTAGATAAAAACATATTTTATTATGTATAATTTAAAATTACTTAAATATATCACGTTTAACCTGTAATAAGCTGTAAAATTCAACAGTATTTTGTGAATGCCTTGCGGTTTTGTGCATTTTAATTATTTACTTTCACTATTACATCATTGATTAACCATGATTGTTGTTTAAGATTTTTTCACTAAAATGAGTGAGTCACATGAGTAGGTATTATTATACATAACTGGAATTTTGTATAATTTGTAAATATTTTTAATTACATATTATATTTTAATTCATAATATAATTCGTTATTAAGAAAACTCTCCACTTTCCACGATAACCTAATGTAATATTATAGAGCTGCAGGATTTCGTTGCGTTTTAATAACAAGAACCTTCAGTCAAGATATATCGTAATTTATTGAATGGAAGTATCGATTTTACTATACCTACCAAAAAATTACAATTCTCAAACATTTCTTTAATTGTAATGAAAATTCACAAGTTGATAAGTAAATAATAGTCGCCCTATTCCAATTAGAATATTGAAATATGATATTAGTTTGGCGGTTTCATATATGTATATTAAACTAAGGTATAATGTACCAAATATTATAGAGATATTGAACGCAACTCGTAGCGCAGTAGTTCAACGTTTTACTGTAAATGGTTCGATAGTTTTGAGTTCGATCTCGATTCGACACTTCGACATATTCAAATTCGGTTGGAAAACGAAGGAAAAGCAACCTTCTTCTCGGTTACCATAGAAGTATTTCTGCTATTATAATTAAAACAAAAGATCCTTCAAATTAAACTCAAAAAACGTTTGAAATAATTATTATTGTAAATATAATTTATTCGTTTAGCAAAAATATATAATATTTTAAACTTCTAATTTTAGAAACACCGTTTCAGCCAAATTATAAGTGTTAAAAATAGCTGTTCCACATATAAAACTGTCGACAATTGTTAGTATGAGATGCTTTGTACCAATTAACAAAAATGATTAAGATTATTAACATTAATCTACGTAGGACGGGTGGCGCCGCTGCGAGACAGCCTCTATACAATTCACTACATTGTAAATTCTTTTTTGCGGACGTGAAATGGAATTTTAATTTTGTTTTGTGGACTTCTATATAGTTACAATGTAAGAAATTGTTTTATATTAACATAGCGATGTGTGTATTTAAGCATAGGATTGTGTGTTACTGTTTTTAATATGTGAAAAATCACTATGAGAGGCCGTTTTGGTGAAGGGAAACATTTGTGGGTTCGATTCCCACGCAATGCTCGAAGAATTCGGTGGAAAGTAAGGAATGGTAGTATCTTAACGGAAACGGGAGTGTCTTAACATTAGGTTCCCAGGTTTCTTCTGTTTACACTGCTATATTATATATTATATTAGATAATATTTAGTGTCCTAATAAAATAATTAAATTTATATATTATACTAAAGTTATATAATACATTTGCAACTTCGCTAAAACCAGCGTTGCTCTTAAATAAGAATTAACGAGAAACAAGTTTAAATGCATTAACAGTTTTACTTTACAACTTGTTATTTAAAAAAAATGTCTACACATGTATGCGAGTATGACATAATACAGATTACGTTAAAAATTACGTAATAGATAAATATTTATCTTCATTATAATCATTTTGGTACAATTATCAGTGTTAATTTGGGTATTTAAGGTTGTAATAGCCTAGTAAAAATACCTAAAAATGCCTATTGTAACCATAAAAAAATATTATTTTAAAATATTCCATATTGCTAGGTTTAGTTTCAGTTATTATTTTTTACTAAATTAAACATATTTCCTAATCTAAAATAAATACCCAAAAGTATCACAATTAAATATCTAATTGTAAATTATTATGATTAGATCTTGATATATTAAACATTAATTGGTTAGAGCGGAAAATTTAATAGTTGTTACACCACACCTACCATATTGTTTTATGAAGAGATAACCGCTCAGTGTATATCTATTATAAGCAAATTTACTAATTTTATTAGCAAATATACAGATATTTTAGAAATACCAATTTCGAAATGTTTAATATATCTGTTAAAATTTTGCTGGATTACTTTTTATTCCATTTTTCTTTTACAGTGTTTCAATTCTCAATAATCCACTTCAATGAGATGAGCTTTTAAGCGAAACTCTTAATCCTAAAAAAAGCGAAAGAATTACCTACGAAGAAAAGAAAAGAAATATTTCTATTTAAAAAGAAAAGAGTACATTATGATATACTTGAAACAGATGAAGCGAACAATAGTAATAGAGTAATTATATTTAACATAATAAATGCACCGCTCGCAATGGCAGCTACTGCGTCACAGTCAAGGTTGAGACGCGAGGAAGTGGGTTGACAATGCGCGCGCGCCGATTTCGCAACACTTTACGCTACGCCAAAGTAGGAAGTCTACGGTTATCTTGACATTTAGCTATCATAGACTATATAGAGTGTATAGTATTTAGGTGCACAGGTACATGAATGAAATAAACATCGTAAAATTCATTTAGTTAGTCTGATATTTCGATGCTTCCTCATTGCATATAAGATTTGGTATGTTAATGATTCTAAGATGAAAGGAAATGCTTAAAAATTATATAATAAAGTATTGAAAGATTTTTCATTATTATAGCACCATTTAATTATTATATATTAGGCTCACGTAAATTTTGCAGTGTTGGTAATATCAACACAAATGTGAGGTCACTAGCACATAATAAGTAATGATTAGAATAAATTATTTACACGTTAATTAGCATTAGTATTGTTTAATCTATGAAAATCTAAAAAGCCTTCATAACTAGGTATAGCAAATATATGCTATACGATAATATTTCGTAATACTAACTAAAACAAACGCTACAATTTTTTTTAACTGTCGCTTTTATCTATCAATGTCAAATTTTATCTGTGCATGACGTCAACCAATATTTGTACTAAGGTTGATATACGATAATCGGGCGATATACATTGATATGTCATGTTATCGATAAGTATTTCTAATCACGAATTTTATACCGTCAAGTTGGCCAAATAAAATTCTAATTAGATTATTAGAAGGAAGTGGTTATTGAAATGTGAAGATTGTAAAAATAATTGTGATACCAATTTAGTACAAACAATACATTTTCATATTTTATAAATAATCTATATTTTACAACGGTAATAAAAAAAACAAATGAACAATTATTGTTTTTTATTTTTTTTTAAATTACTCTTAAATAAGTGTCACAGAACAATAATATAGCAAAATTATAACTAATATTATACCTGAGGCACGTAAGTGGTTACAAACATACACTATCGTGGGAGCGGACATAGGTTTTGAATTTCAAAATGCCACTTTGTCCACCACTTCGTGACACTTTTAATTCTTTACTGTAAATTATCGAGCAGTTATTAGACTTTGCAAGTGAATTAGTATATGCTAAATACTAATAAATCATTATATAATATTACATGCGCCATGACGGCGTTTATTATAACATATAACAAGCTAGGTAGAGGGAATTTAGTGAGAAGACACTCTGTTCTACGTCTTCCATCATACTTAATTAAAATTTATCGTGTTATCATAATGAAACTATATTTTTCTTATTGTTAACACATAAGCATAAAATCAAATACTACTCAACAATAAAAGTTTCTAGACACCAAGTGACAAATCGTGATCGTTTTAAATAAAATATTTATTTTTACTGTCATGGCAACAGGCAATTACGAGGCTGACATTGAAAACGCACAAGCTACCTTCAGTTCAGTTTCAGGAGGTTTTTTTGGGGGCAGCCATCGATCCCATGGAAACGAGGTCGAGCCTTCCCCCTTGACCTTGAAACGACGCACGAGCGCAAGAACGGAGTTCTTCATTCACTGGTAAGCGTTTATGTTCTATGTACATTTTAATTATATAAAAGAACTAGCTTTTATCTGCGGTCAAATGGTAAATGAATGAATGGAAATAATTAAGAGTCGTTTATTACATATAAACAATTAACGGGATTATTAATATTATAGAATACCTAACTGGGGAACGAAAGTATCTTGACACTAGGTCCCCAGGTTCCCTTTGCCTACCTTGCTACGAGTGGGATGTAGCGTGAAGGTAAAAATCAATATAGCCTACTTATGTAAAATTCATATCTGAGACTTCTTAAAAAATCTTAGCTTCTTAAAAATTTGGAACGTGTATATTTTTTAAAATAAGTAAAACATTTATTTGATGGTCACTGGATCAAATTCGACTTAAAGATCACTACGCTGATTGATATCTACGATAAAAAAAAACAAAAACGAGTGCCAATATATAAAACTGTGTTACGCTATTGTTACCACTAATAAAAAAAAATAGTTGCCTCATAAAGTCTAGGGAAGTAGTTGCCCATATACCTACAATAATATTGAAAATAATCATTATCAGTAAAATTAAATTCTGTTATTTTGCATAATTAGCAATGAAGAGCTCGCTATTTAACATAATACTCTTTTATTTATGGCCTATAAAACAGTATAATCTATTTATTTATTGAATCAACGATAAACAGATAATATGAATAGTTATAAACACTTGTTATATCATGCCTGTATTATTAATATATTAAAACAGTTGTGTTTATATAATATATAATATAATAATTTATAAAGAACTCTATAAAGGAATATTTGATAAGCATGAAGGCCTTGGTTTATTAAATGAATGCGAATTTGATATAAAAAAACAGCCTTGTGGCTTTTTTCGCAAATTAGCGTAGGCATAGAGAACCGAATGCTGACACACTCCGTTGTCCAGTTTTCGCCGAATTTTCAAAATATTTCTTTACTTGATTCTAGAGGAAATTAATATAATTAAATTTAATCATCATTCCTCCGAGTAGAGACTCGACGTTAACCAACTGCGTCGCAACTTTAAAGAATACTAAAATTTTGGTAGGTAGATACATTTTGTTAACATATTAAGTAATTAGAATTCAGTATTATGTTAAATACTATACGTAGGGATATAAAAAAAACATAAAACCTGCTGTACAATTATTATTATAAAATAATATGATAATTTAGTATATATTTCACAATTGCTATGCAAAAACGCGAACGATAATTATGAGAACAACAAGGATTTGTTTTTTGTATGATGTTTCAAAATTTATGTGGTTTCTCTATAAAAATTAAGGAAATTAAGTAAAATATTAAATTGTAAGTTGACTTGTTATTGTGACTTCAACTGTTTAGATTTTGTATTAAAACTAAAAATATACGTAAATTTAAAAAAAACTTTTCTGGTACGTACAAACGATTATTAGACATGAAAAAATAAAATATATTTATTTCCTTACATTGTGTTAATTCCATTAATTTTTATGTTTTTTGTAAGCTATTATAAGCTTAATAAAATAAAAATAGCTTATAAAATATTAATATTTTAATTTTGTATGCTTCTAAATTACGTAGGCCATATGTACATATATCTTTTCGAGGTATGCCAGCTACTAGGTGACGTAATATGATAGTGATACAGTCAATATTTGATATGCCGTAGCCCATTAGTAGCGATAAGCCAAGTTCACTAATGAATAGATGAAACAGACGTGCTAACTTAAACAAGTAGACGTACAGACGGCTGGTAGTCATAAGACAAGGTGCTATTTATGCAAAAAGAAATAAAAAAAGTTTTTTTTTGCCATTATTTTGTTTATCTCTATAATTTTATTATAAAAAAAACCGTTTAATTAGTGAATTTTATCTAAAAAAATCTAATTTTTTAAATTATTCTAATTACATTATTAATTGTTATGTCATGTTATCAATAACTATAACCCAAATAAAAGAAATTTGTGTTTACATATATTTAAAACATATCTATTTATTTAATGAGAGACATAAATATAGTTTGATAGTCAAGAACTGACAATAAAGCGATGATAACGTCGACTGGAAAGAACTTTTCGTTTCACTTTACATAGCAAAATATGCATATACTGTTTTACTGATATAATTGTTAACTGCTGGCGTCTGTCTGTAATTAACAAACTACTTATTTTATCTTTATATTTGATAGTAAGACAAGTTAAGTATAAATTCGTTGTAGTAACTATACTATTATAATAGTATTTAGTTTCAGATGAAAAAAATATTAGTTTTTTATACCTTCATAAGACTCTCCGTTCTCCACTTTCCGTCAAATTTCGAGACCTTGCGTGGGTGGCGAATTTCGGAATCAAACCGACAATCATAGTGTTTACAATCAAACGCTACGCCGCTGTGCCACGGCGGTCTCATTGTTTTGCAAAATTTTTTATTATCATTCGCTGATAATTTATCTCAAAAATAAAAAGAAACCAGTCTTAGGCATGACAATGCAATGATTTCAACATTTCCATATTATATAGCGAAGTGAGAGAAAAAGTAATAAATATTTTCTTTCTTCATATTCATATTGCGTACGTTCGTTTTTCTTTTATTTATATTCATCGTATATTCTCCAAAGAAACTTAACAATACACTGACTTGAATCGGACCAAAAAAAAATTACAATATAATAAATTATACATATGAATTAAAACTGAACTAACTACTCATTAACTTAATGAAATTCGTATTTTTACTATACAGTATACATTACAAATTTAAAGCATATTATAATTTTTAAATTGTTTTAACATTTGCGAACGAAGGCACAGTGGTAGGGGAAAACGACAGAAGGTTATCAGCGTTGATAACAGCTCATCCATCACTCGTATCTATTACAATGCCTCGGGACTCTGTTGTGTGCGGAATATTTTGAATTTACTTAACATGCCTATAGAAGGTGCCTATCAGTAATGACGTGAAGAAGATCTTCTCCAGTTTCCATTTTTTTTAAGATCTCTCGAAAATGTATTTTTTTTCTGTTTTTAGAGTTCGTTGTGTGTATGGTTTTTTTTTCGTTTTTCTTATTTTTTTACACTGAAATAATTGTCATCACAAGGTGTATTGTGAATACTTTTAATTATAGCTTTTAGAACTTTTTTCTTTCTTCCACACTTCCAATTTCCGCTCAAGCCTTCCTACCAGATTAGAGGGAATCGAACCAACAACCGTCGTGTTTATAGTGGCACGCTTATGTCTCTGCGCGACGACGGTCTCACATCCATCCACGGCCTATGCCTTTGCAAAAATATATATAATTTATTAAGTATGATTGTCTGTGCGGTATATTCAAGTAAGTATATATTAATTACAAAATAAAATATAATAAATAAATAGGTTTATGCACACTGTGTAATCTAATCAACTATCAGCATAAGAGTGTAATTCATAATCACTTATCGTATAAATCAGCAAAAACAACACCAAGTTAGAGGCGTAACTTGTAATTCGCAGTTTTGGCTTAATAATTAACAATTAAATTTGCATTTTTATATGTTCTTTTAGTTTTTTTTTTTCAAGANTTTATATTGCTTTCTTTACAGAATGAGATTGATGGGTGACTGAAACGGGAGATATTCGGTAGAGCGCGTCCGCCCACACTAAAAAATTCGCCTAAATTACATTAAGGAAAAAGATACATTTTCCCTTAGAAACAACTCACAGCATGATATTTCAGTATTGATAATAGTTGTATAACATTGATAATGTACCTATCTTTTATGAAAATGTGTTAATTTTAATATCATTTTAATATGATTGTATATAATTATTTTAATCATTTAAAATCGGAGATTATTAATATAAATAATTATTTTCGCAAAAAAAAACACTATTTTAGTTTTAGAAAAATATATATTACAGTATATTCGAACACTTAAATAATTTATTCTGGTTACATATTAGCTGGTGTTTGGAGCATATGTTTAAAATGTCAATGAATGTATCCAGACAGTCAACCGGAAGGCGAAACCAGAGGGCGATAAACAGACAGACAATGTGCAAAAATGTTTAAGTATTCCACGTGAACGATGTGAGATTGTTCGAGCCTCCGTCGTTACGCAATAACTCGTGACTGTTATTACGATCCACTTAGATTTCATTCGGTGCAACTCTTATCAATATATTAAGGGATTTGAGACTCTCTCCGTCGTTGATAAGGTCACAAATTGAATAACACGAGATACGATCGCTTCCTTATTCAAATTAATAGTGAACACGCTCTTTCCTGCACTTTTCGTATGTATTATCACTGAATTGGACATGTCAAATGAATATTTATAAGAAAAGTTGTAATAGACGAAAATTTTGATGTTTCTTTATTTTTTCGTTTACTTTTGCATATTGCATAATTATAGTGTTTATTAACATGTAGAATAATTATACATGTTAATAAACACTATAATTATGTTGTTATAAAAAAAAACACTGTTCAAAACATTTTTTTTAAATATATTTAGGTAGATAGAAAAGGCAACAGTATAGTTGGCCGTATGTAAAAAATAAAAACAGTAAGTCTTGAACGACCCGATATCTCACAATGGTGCAAAAAAGTTCGTACACAGCACATGTGCGCTCACACGCAACGGCAAAAAAAATAAAGCGTTACTATCTTGTTTTTAAAGCAAGTTTCCATAGAGTATAATAATGATTTCATATATTTCTTTTAATTTTTTTTATAATCACTAATGATTTTTTATTCTTTTTGTAATGATTGTGGGTTCTATTTCTACTTGGATACATACATACATTTTTTAAAATGATTATATAGTGTTATAAAATATAATTGTCCTACCTTCTCTTCTCTCTGTCTACCACGAGATAAGTACATAAACAACAATTTCTTATACTTCAGAACCCTCACTTCTCCAAGGTCCTACGCCTTCTGACCAAGACCTGTTTTCTCTTTACTTTTTCTTTATTATTTTATATGAATATCTACGCAAGTGACATTCTGGGACAACCTGCGCAATTAAACCTTTATTATGCTTAACCCTTGCTCGGACTGAAACTGGTTTAATCACTTATATCATTTGAGATAACGCATCCATTTTTGAGTACACTCCTATTTGTATATAATGTGGCTAGACTATTTTGTTTTCTTTTTCTATAAAAATAAAAAAAACAAACAAATGGAATTAGGTAAGATAGAGTGATTCAACACTAAGTTCTTCTAGTGTAATCCTCATAACATGGTAAATATAGAAAAGCAAATCGCTATCTTTAGAATTGGGTGGAAAGTAAGAAACGGTAGTGTCTTAATGGTAACAATAAATTAATTTTACACAAGGTTTTTGGAACATTAGGCCGTCTATCAAACAAAATACATAATGGAAATAAATTTTAAAACAATCACGGGTGATAAGATTCCGCATATTGATGTGAAGATACGAGTTTCACGAATTATATTAATATTAATTAATTTATAAATTGCTGAGAAGCAACTTCCGATATTTATTATATTATTATTTTGTATGTTAAATGATAAGACGCCATTAATTTCTTGTTTTAATTTGTTTTGAGGTCTACAAAAACAATTATAAAATAAAATTACCTACGAGTTTGTTTAATTTTTTATTTATACAAGAAGCTCCAATCCTTAGGCATCGCATGAAGAGACAGCGTTTTTAATGGCGGTGCACAACGCCGCGTTTTGTCTCATTATCAGAGCGAGGTGTTAATAATTTATGACCCTGAGTGGTAATTGAACTCACAACTGAGATGTTTTTAGTAATACTCTGTGCCCTAACGGCCTTACAATATTGTTATTATTATTTTTGTTATACTATCATAATTAATGTATTTTAAACTGTTGAATTTAATGGAAAACTTGGTTGACCAATTTATTACTGGTTGTCACCGGTTTTCACATATAAACCTAATTGGAGCAAATACTTACAATAAATGCAAACAAGAGCCATATGTTCTTAAAGACAAACAGAAATGCTTGGACTCTACATTTTTTTAATCTATACATATAATAAAAATGTTCCTGATTGCTGTCTGTACATCGAAGATATGTAAAAAGAATTATTATTAGTGTAATTTTCACTACTGTATTTTGTCAAGTAAATATTCGTTTTTTAGTTTATTTTATTTTAAACAGTTCATAAAATAAGGTTAGTTCATTTCGATGAAGTTTCAGGCATAGCCAGTAAGTAACCTAGTATAGTAAAACACTCTTGAACCATTACTTATAAATGCTGATAGCAGAAGAAATAAAGGAATTCATCATCACATATCGCGACCACAGTGAATTGTAGGGCAGGTCATGGCTGAGTGCGCAAGCGCAAACGGATGTGCATACGATAATTTATTATCTAAATTTTTTATTGTTTATTTGTTACAGAAGCTGTGAAAGTCCATTTTTAATTTTTCTAGAACATTCTAGAACAAAACGAGAAAAATAAACATCAATTGCATTTATTATATGTTTTGTATGTTGTTACACTTGTGTAACTTCTCAAGCGGTAGAAACATTCGATTGATTATTATCGTCATGTTAGTAGTATACACTCGTCTGGCTACACAAGTACCAGGCGAGCAGCGGATCGCGGCGGTGTCACGTTACGCGGTGGCTGTTGACACCAGCGCCTGATTAATATTTATGATACGACTGAGCATCTCGCATGGCCGGTTAGTTCGATGCGAATTGACTCTAACTCGCTCGCACCCACGCTGTTTAATATAGGTGAGAAAGAGACCGCAAATTATACGCCAACCGCCTCTTCATACACACTTGTGTAAGTGCGAATGAGAATCCCAAATCTTCTTAATTTTTGTATAGTTTTTTATTGTTTTTCTTTTAACTTGCAACAAATATTGAAGACAATTATATTTTTTTGTAAAATAATTAAATTAAATAAGAGCTCTTTCCAGTTATATTAATAATACGAAAACATAAAATAAATTATTACCATTTTATAAGAAAGTTTAAAAGATTTACGCAACAAAAGTAAACTTTAGGTGTGATATTAAAAAGTGCAGAGGCAGAGAAGGGCCGCACACCTCGAACCTGACCGTATCGAGGTGACCTAACCGGACAGACTTGACTGACACACTACAAATCAGCAGCCTATATTACCTACATATGGGTAGTAGAGTAGGACGGTCGCAAACCCTTTTTCTTTAAATTTTATTGTACAATTATTAAATTCTTCGAATAAATATTATATTTTTCCTCTTGAGATAAACAACTAATGAATTTTCTAAGTAAATTAAATCAGTAAATGTTTAGAAACCTTAGACCGAATGAATTAGTCATTAATTGTTATTACTCATTAAAGTAGAGACGCATGTTATTCATTTATAAACAAAAGATATTACGTTCTTTAAATTATTTAATATTCCTTTTTTAATATAAAATAAAATAAAGAATAAATAAATATTATTATTTAAAATAATACAAATTGTTTAGTAACAATCTGAATATTAAACATCGTTATCATTGTGTTCTCGAGCACACCATTATCGTTGTTTGTCTGAATATTTTCCGTGAGCTCGTGCACCTCCAGCGCCGGCCGGCATTCGCGACAGCGTCTCAAGGTCACGTTATCAAGCTGTCGCCAGCCAAACCCACCAGCGTCGCCACCAGCCACCGAGACCCACAGACCACAGTAATTACCTACAAACAGTACTAGCACACGATTCATTTAACCGCAATTACGCGACACTAGTCGCCTTACAGGAACTCTCCAATCTGGACCTCCGCAATCTTCATTGGCCAGGAGCGAGTGCGCGCGAGTGCGATACCGCAGTAATGTTTCAAATCAAATTAGTGTTGTTTACATTTTATAAATAGAGCGCGTTCACGTGGCGCCGCCGCTAGATAAGAGTGCAACGACTCTACCATCACTCACCGTTCGCTGCTAACATCCTCCGCGATACAAAGAGAGTTTCTCCGTCACACTGACACTCGAGCGGGAACTAAAGCACTCACAAACGGCGCACTAAGTTGAGCGACACACGCGAGGACTGCACGGCGCGACACCCACGACTAGAATGCGGGCGAGACGGACGCGGGGCGCGGGGGAGGCGGCGGCGACACTCGGCTCGTACGAAGGCGCGGCGACTGGCGCTGCGGCCGGGCGCGCGGGCTCTCCCCCCCATTGGTCGGCCGCGCCGTGACGTCACACCGGCCAGCCAATGACCGCGCGGCCAATGCTTCTCCGGGCGCCCGCCAGGGGCGCTGGCGTTACGAAACTCGCCCGCCCTACAGAGCTTTCTTCAGCTTGGGCGTGTGCTTTTACGGGCGGCAAACGCCGGGAAAGTGACATTTTGAAATCAAATACGAC